>JAECUM010005050.1:0-166794 GCA_016617855.1 Megalonaias nervosa | reverse complement strand
TTGAAGGACCTCTGCTATGAAGGACCATCTGTCTTGTGAGACCAGGTCCTCAAAGCACAGATTGATTGATTCTAAAGTATTATGATCTGTAATGTGAGACCATAATTTTTTGGCAGAATGAGTGATCTTTCAAGACAGGTATAAGCGAATATAGACGGTAATAATTACATTACTTGTGTCCTCGCAAAAGTCTCAACAGCTATAGATGGTATCGGATTGATGTGCTTATTTATTTCAATTAGATTTTGAAAGTCATGGTGGGACTAAAGTACAAAACAAATTCCGAAAAAATGTATGTATATACTACGCTCGGTATGGTTAGTGAAGTTATATTATTGTTTAAATAAGACTCGCCTAAATTGCTAAGATGTATTTTTTTAATGCTGGAATATAACAAGGAATGAATAACGATGTTGAACAGAAATATAACAGCGATCGGGAACGCTCGGTCATTTTCGTCAGGTTGTGAAATAACCTCGGAAGTGCCTGTAGGAATACGAATCAATCTGATGTTTTTGGTGATTCGCCTCTGGCAGGGTGCACCACATATGTTATGGCAGCAAAGGCCGAGGTCATTCTGATTCTGACTTTTGTCTCCTTCCGCTGCCACATTAGTACATGTAAAAGAAAGTAGTTCAAAATATAGTTCTCAATGGCGTCGAAGATCGGAACATCGCTCGGCCATTTCCATTTCCTCAGATGTAATTAATAGCCCTTGAGAAATAAGTTATATAGTCCTGAACTTGACCTCAGGTCACAATTAGCATTTTTTTTACAAAAAACCCTAATACCTAATAGAAAATCTCATTCTGGAAGGTTTCCAATGTTTACAAGATAAAATCTTAGTTATAATTAGATGGCCTGTTACTAAAATTATAGTATTAAATGTGGTTAAAAAAATAGGTATACCAGGCATTTCATGAGGAACTTTCAATGTTCTGGAATCAGACTGAGATAAATATTTTACACAAAACCAAAATCAATGATTCAGGTCAGGTAGAAAATGAATTTGATTTTGGACAATGTCTAGTCAAAATACAATTATCCATAGCATATAATGACTATAAATAACCTAACAAACAATGCAAATTAAATATATATAAAATTAAACGCCGTTCAAAACCTATTTTCGAAGTCTACTTGTGCAAACAAGGCCCTTCCTTAGGCAGCGTAATGAGGTACTGGTACGTCCTAACGTGTAAAAAAGGCATAAAACGGAGAAACAAACGACAGTTTAGGAAGATTGCCAGATAATAACCTTCGAACTAAGGGAGAGAAATTTAGATGTACGCCTATATATTAAAAAATTACTACCCCACATTTTCATATATTTTCATAATTTTTTCAGATGTTTTATAAAATCGAATCCTAGAAAGTTAAAATCCTGAGATTTTCCTTGCTGTGAACTCGCTCAGTTTAGGCAGTAAAGACACAGAACATTATTAAACTACTGTAACGTGGTGAATGGTCGACGAAAAGTTCAGCCGATAAAATGACACGACGAAAGAAATTATCATGAATACTTTTTGATACATTTTATTGATTGACACACCAAGAAAATCTCTTTTCTAGTTTAAAATATGAGATGCATAATTTCAAGTGTATGGATTAGTGATGACTTCTAAACTGAGCCATGTAACTTTAATGCAAGTCAGATTGAAACAAACTGAGCGGTTGCTACAGTAATGAATGCATCAGAGCGTATAACATTCATACCGAAGAGTGGATGGCAATATGCTTTCACGCATGAATTACTTTTATATCGACGACTTAAACTCACATTTATTAAAATCTAACCACAGTATTCCTTTAATGTAGGATAGCCATTTGCTTTCATTACTGAGTTTAAATGACATTTATTGTCGTTGTTGTTGTAGGGTTTAACGCCATTTTTCAGCACAAGATAGGCTGTACATGGCGACCAGTATAACTGGTGGAGGAAGAACCCTGGAAAACCCCAGGAAGAACCACCGGCCTACGAGAAGGTACTGACAAGCTTTCTCACGTACCCACATTAGCCGAGCCTGAGACTCGAACCCACGCAGACAGAGGTGAGACGGCAGTGATCCGGAACGGTGAGCGCTTTAGACCACTCGGCCACTCGGGGCCCCCCATTTATTGTTGTATTATGTGGTTAACTGCGTCACTCTGGACCTTCACGTGACAAATCTGCACCCAGTCATGGAATGGCTACAAGTATATTACCCCCCCCCAAAAAAAAAATCATACAAATTTTGATAAAAATTCAGCTTACCACCATCACCACCAACGACAAAACCCACTCCCCCACGGAAAGTCTCATCCAGCTGATTGCACTGAATTTTAAACATTATGTACCCATTTTCTACCAGCTCACAAGATACACATAAGTATCTTTATTTCTCTCTATTTCTCTCTGTCTGTCTATCTATCTATCTATCTATATATATATATATATATATATATATATATATATATATATATATATATATATATATATATATATATATATATATATATATATATATACATACATACATACATATCTATTAATTAATTACTAATCTACCTCTTGAACTATCCTATGTATCCATTGTTTCTTTATTGCTACTACCAGCCTATTTATTTATCCACCTACTTATCTTAACTAGCATGGATATTTAGGATTTACACTACATGAGCATTGATCCAAGAAATTCGAATTCTACTGAAAAAAATTAATAGTCAAATAGCAAATAAAGTCTTACATTATAACAGATCTGTTATTTCCATTTCAATGAACAATATTACAGAAATTCAAATACGGATTCGAAAGGATATTTACTTTCAATTTGAATATCAAATAAGACTTTGCGATATATTTTATTGACGAGGCTTTAACTGAATTGCAATTAATCCGCACATAGGATATCGACTCCATCATCAACAGTCAAGACCATTCAAGACTGAATATATAATTATCGGTTTGCAACTTCCTGTATGAAATCAACCCTAGCCGAACGATATATAGAAAGCATACCAACATCCAAATTAGTTATTCAAATACGTGTATATTAGCAGCTGTTCTATTATAAAACGTTCATAAAAAAACAAACCGCGACCACCCCACAAAAAAGAAAGCAAAGAAAATCAATGGCGATATTTGGGTAACTTGCAACACTGCAGACAAGGTCCAAAATATTAACGGGAAAATGAATCTTGGAAAATAGATAGATTAATGGATGCGATTTTAGACATGTATTTTCGAGCAAGCATCTTTCTCAGAAATATGTGATCTTCGAGTGGTCAGTATCTTGCAATAATACGGTAATATTTGTGAGTACATTTTTTATGATGTTATGGTAGTACCTGCTGTTTATTTCTGAAGAGCCATCTAGTGGCACAGGAAGTGTTGCAATGGTTCACGATAAAAAAAAGTGTTGATATTGATACATTGCATCATTGCCTTTGAATAGACTGATGGCGACAGTTAATCAAACTATACTTCATATAGACGGATATGTGTGGGAAGACTGCAAGATTTACTTACTCCATTAACTACTACATTGTCCCAATTACCACAAGTATTAATCCGATAAATCAACCCCCCAAATCTGTGCTGATACTCATGGTCGATATATGGGTCTGATGCCATCTGTTCATTAAAATGTGCAATTTCGCTGCATGCAAATCTTTCCGGAACAAACCTGCGTACACTTTAGACACATACCGGTTATTGTTAACAGCCATATCTAGCGCGAAATTCAAAATGGCCACAGGACACATAGTTGTGCTATTCCACGTGGATTTACAAATCAAGAAAAAAATTTGCTCCGGAAATATAATGTATTTGACACCAAATTAACTCTTCAGGCAACGGTAGCTCCACAGCCGTGAGAAATAACGGTAAGTGTATATAAGTGTACACCGATGTGTGCAGCCGAGATTCGCCGCAGATCTTTGCAGGTTTTCATGAATAGGTGATATCAGCCCCTAAACCTAAAATCAATATCATCACGGGAAAGAGGCTGATTTATCGGCCTACACAAGTATATGACAGTTGTAACCTCATTTCTCTTTCAGTGGCAGCGCGAGGGTTCGAGGCGCCCTGGAGCAATGTTCTTTGCTACAGAGAACAATTTTTATGTGAGTTGCAAACCTTCCCCCTCCTCTTCTTAAATGTAAGTTTTGTGAAGAATTGCCCCCGTTGCACTAAGGTGAAGGTGAGTACTGTGAAAGTTTCAGCTGATAAAAGGTAGCTCCCGTTGCGTCACCTTTGTCTGGCGCTCGAGAGCAATTGTCCACCCGTATCATAACCCTTGCGCCGTCACTGTGGTCTTTGCATGTTTTACGAGTGTGATTTTGGAACTTCGGCCGTATTTATAATATGGATTTCACGTGCTACTTGAGTACAGTGTTTAAGAGTTTAAAAGCCATTTTGATTGTATTCAGATGAATTATCGTTATATCATGCAATCTTCTACGGAAGGAAATAAAGATAATGATGAGGTATGTGGCGTATAAAACATATATTTAATAATGGATCTAATGTAAGCGTTACGCTCGTTACGATCAGTCAAAGTTGGCTTTGTGTAAATGCTGGCTGGAGCATGTCATATATAACATTAACAATTGTGCAATGCAGCCTAAACTATTGCCATAAAATTGTATTGAGGCGTTTCATTGTAAGCAAATTACACAAATAGTTCCAGACAGATGGGACAAAGCACAATTCCCCATAACTTCTTACCTGTTAGACGGCAGCTTGGGATCGTCACGGAATTCGTAGTGCATGCTGTATAGCTGGAGCAAACATTACCGCTTGTGCTAATTCGGTTTTCAAAGTTCTAAGACCGAGAAAACCACGAAAGTCTTCTTTTAGTCTACATATTAAATAGTGCCAAAGCGCCTAGAAGGCAGACACAATAAGCCAAAATTCCTCAGGCTAAGATTATCTATGAATAATTGTGTTTTGACCCATACTACATTTCTTCCTCTAACGAAAGGACGACAGGCAATAATCATTAGTTGCGAAAATGACAGGCTCTTAACGAATGTAATGCAAGGGATGAACTAAACATAGATATGGCTGCCAAAATTATATTAGGAAACCGCTGTATATACGATAATTGAAATACACCCTCTTGCTATTAGTGCTGGTAAATACTGTCTTTATGAATGAAAAAATATAACGGTCCGTATCCAAAAGCTGAAAACATTAGCCATTTCCTCAACGCGGTAATTACTGATGGAAATGTAAATAAGTGCGATGGAGAGGAAGTATACGCCTCTTTCAACTTCATGTAGATGGAGCACTGTCGCATCTTGGTGCAAACCTTAAACGGTGCGATGCTTTATCGCTTTTATTTGATTTAAACAATTTGAATCCATACTGGATGGAAAAGGAGAGAGAGAGAGAAAGAGAGAGAGAGAGAGAGAATATATAAAAATGATTCAGAGAGACGAAAGACAAAACCAGGTCCGGTCATCGTCTTTTATCTTCCGTCTTTGGCACGCCTTGAGCAACACCTCAACGAACTTGTCATTATTAAAGATTTGGCGTTTGAAAATTGTCGAAACATATTAAAGGCATGCACACTAATTATGTTTAATCAACGAAATAATGTCTGGCCTTCCACGCAAGATACATTACTCGTTCTTACTCTAGCATGTTGTTATTATAGGCTGTATTCGTCTAAGTAACTGTTTGAACTCAAAATGTAATAGCTTTAATTTTATTTTATTTTTTTAAAAACTTTTTCTTAAAAGAGAACTTTAACATATTTCGTTTAGAGATCAAACGGTGACACTGGCTGTCAAAAGCAGTTTTTCTTTTAGGGTTAGTGAAATTAATGACCTGTTGGTTTGGGAATGATTTCAATTAAAATTGTTTCAAAGAATGTGTTTGAAGTTTAGCAGTCAGTTGTCTTGAAAAAATAATATATAAAACTAACTGCTAAACGGAATCAGTCAAGTACTACGTTAATTTGAACATTACCAAATCAAATGGCTCACATCTGAGTTATCGGGAAGAACTATAAATAGCAGACAATCTCTTGAAAGCGTCTAATGCTAAGACTTAACTCTGACAGACTTAAGCGCTCATAGTACTAATTCAGTTTCCATAGTAAACCTATGCAAACACTATGATATTAATAACACAGTAACTTTAAATTTTCAAACCTATATTTATCAGTATAGATGAAACCTGGATGACAGCTATCTGTGTAGAGAAAAGGATACAAACCACGGCATTTTCTGGACCTACATGTGTTTGAAACATGTGCTTTCAATTCCGCACCAAAGAGGCAGATGCTAGTTTCAGTAATGAGTGTTCCAAACTCATGACTGTTAAAGGACTGAAATTCCATCAATTAAACAATATCTCTATTTTTTTCAGTTGCAACTAGGATTAGCTTTCAAAAGATTCTTTTTGCTAAAATCTAACTTTTATTATCAGCCAAACCTGGCCAGCCAAACCCATATTTACTCTATTTTATCTTCACTCATTTCCAGACTGGTTCCATATTTCAATATAATTAGTGCCTTGTGTCCCTAACAGTCTTTGTGGGAAGGCAAAATGCGCGGAGTAGAAGAACAAGCTCTTGAACGAGACGAATTGCTAAGCGTGAAATAATTATAAGTTTTCATAGTTACATTATGGTCAACAATAAAAATGTTCTCCTTCGTCTGTCATTGACGACATTAACTACGACGAGAAATAATGCATATGGATAGAATATCATAGTTACCCGGAACGGCTTTAGCAAAAACGGGGCCCGATTTGGATCATTTTGGCGGGACCCTCGTGGATTTACGTATGGGACCCTCTGTGAGCACGGCAGTTGGAAAATAACAAGTTTTATTATTATACTGAACTTAAAATTTTCTTCCATCGATTTAAAATTACTTTCTCTCTTTAGATATATTTAAAAAAAAAAATTACTAATGCGCGGGGCCCCTGTGAGCGCTGGGCCCTAAGGACGGCCCTGACAGTTACTCCCTAAAATTATAATCTAGTAACTTTAATACATGATAACGTGCGAATGCATTACGAAATAGAAAGTATGAACCTACAATCAGCTTACAACTCTGATAGATACACAGTCTAGAACGTACAGACAGTAGATACACATCTTAGGGTATATAGGGGGCGCTCTACTGATATTATGTACTTCTGAGAGAGTAACAAGTGTAAGGTGAATTTGTTTACATGTAGAACCCGAGATACACATCCTAGGACATCTAGACCCTAGACGCACATAATAGGACATACAGATCCTAGATACACAGCCTAGGACAAATAGACCATTGATACACATCCTAGGACATACACATCTTAGATACACATAACAGGACATATAGACCATAGATATGCATCCTAGGACATCTAGACCCTAGATACACATCATAGGATATATAGATCCTAGATACACATCTTCTTCATATAGATCCTAGATACACAAATAGACCCTAGATACACTTCATAGGACATATAGAATCTAGATACACATCTTAGGACATATACACCATTGATACACATCCTAGGATATATAGACCCACAGATGCACATCCTTGGATATATACATCCTAGAAAATATACACCGTAGATAACACATAATAGGACATATAAACCCTAGATAGGCATCCTAGGACTTACAGACACCTAGATACATATCTTAGGGCATCTAAACCCTAGACACACATTATATGACATGTAGATCCTTGATACACATCCTAGGACATACAGACCATAGATACATATCCTAGGACATATACACCCTAGATACACATAATAGGACATATACACCCAAGATACACATAATAGGACATATACACCCTACATACACATCCTAGGACATCTACACCCTAGATACATATAACAGGACATATAGACCTAGATATGTATCCTAGGACATATAGACCGCTAGATATACATCCTATGACATCTAGACCCTAGATACACATAATAGGACATATAGATCCTAGATACACATCCTAGGACATATGGACCCTACATACACATCCTAGGACATCTACACCCTAGATACATATAACAGGACATATAGACCTAGATATGTATCCTAGGACATATAGACCGCTAGATATACATCCTATGACATCTAGACCCTAGATACACATAATAGGATATATAGATCCTAGATACACATCCTAGGACATATACACCATAGATACACATCCTAGGACATATACACCATAGATACACATCCTAGGACATATACACCCTATATACACATCATAGGACATATATACCCTACATACACATCCTAGGACATCTACACCCTAGATACACATCCTAGGACATATAGACCCTACAAACATCCTGGGACATCTACACCCTAGATACACATCCCTGGACATCTATATGAATAATACAAGGGATTTGTTGCTGATTTAAACCTGTTCAGTAAAATACTTTCTTCATTTAGTATTCGCGTTTGCAATCAATGAACGTCACCAGCAGCAAACGTCATTTCAGGTAACTTCTTTTCTTGGACGGTGAACATCTTCTGTTTGGATAAATGTCAATATTTTCAGATTAGAATAAGCTCTTGACCAGGTTCAATGTTCTGTTTAATATTTATCTATTGACGTTGATTTTGGCCAATTGATTATAGCTGATTCATCAGAAATAGAATCTCTTCAATCAAACTTATTAACATCTCAATACGTATCGTTTAATACTTACATGAAGTGCGTCCTCTCCGATTCATCATAACTGAACAACTTAGCAGTATCGAGTTAACGTGCTTCAATTCGCACACTGGCTACAGACTGTTAGAAAACTCCTGTATTGCAGCCGATCATGTCTGACATAACGTCTTGCAAAGTTTACTTTCTGGAATCAGATATATTTATTCTGTTTTTGGTAAATGATCAAATGATGAAGTTATAATTTCTTCTTTCTTATTTTGTCACGTTTTCATGAAGACGTTGGTTTGGTTTGATTTGGTTTGGTTTGGTGCTGCTGTACGATAAAGCAACACAAGCACAAGTGGGTTATTTAGTGCCGAGGCAAATGGAGTGAAGTGACTTTCCATAAGAGATAGCGCGGTAACTGACCCTGGCTGGTCCCATGACAGGATTCGAATCCGCACGTTTTCGGTCGTGATTACTGCACGCTAACCACGGACCCACTACGGCTATGATCAAAACGTTGGACGAATACGACAAAGGAGCAAGCGATGAGGTGGAAATACATTTAAAAAAGAAGTGTGGCAGAAGACACGAAAATTTACGAACTACTTGTAGGAGCGTACTATCATTTCTTAAAGGTTGTCTGTCTGTGGACGTTGGAAGTCGGCACTTGGGAGTTTATTCTCGTCATCTGTGGGTTCCTCTCGTTAATGTTGTCACCATTAGTTGAGGAGGTTTGGAAAACTATTTTTCGTTTAGATCTAGTTCACAATAGATGTAAAATCAGTCCTAAATCAGTCCTCACGTAAACTCTTATAAAAAATAACGCCATGCATAACGAAAGAAACTGCATCTTAATATATGCTGATACACCAAAATATTGTGTCACAGGTAATTTGAGAGATTAAAGGCATCACTTTACGTGAAGAAAATGGAGGCCATTTGCTTTTGCGGGCCTTTTCCAGTAAGTATCATACAACACCGAAGAGGCACAGAAGCAGAGCGGATAACGTGCTGGACTCCTTACACGAGCACCGAGTTCGATTCCATGACCAGGTCGGGTTGACTGCCGTGCTGTATCCTTTGGGAAGACATTTTACTCTCATTGCCCAACAAAAGCTAACTTAAGACACTATCAAAACACGTTTATAAGCCGGATTAATCCGTAATTGTGCATTTCCAATGCAGGTCACTAATCATACGTCGTGGAACTTAGAAAACAAGACGCTCAAGTACAAAATACTTAAATATGGAATATTCCTAAACTACTAATCATCTCACATATTCAGTAAAAGAAAAAAAATTGTATTCTATTCATTATGTCTAATTATTTTTCCACAGAAGTTTGTGTTAGAATTTTTTTAAATTAAGCCATTATCGCATATATTGTGAAATTAAATTCACCCTTTCCATAGCATTCATTCCCGTCCATATTATTTTACCACCTCATCACCAATACGATTTGTACCACGTAGCTTTGGGAATCGATTGAAATGTAAAGATCAATGGTCGGTAGATAGAAACCAATCAATCATTTATTTTAATCGGTTGGATATATTTTACTAGAAATTGTTATTTTCGGATACTTTGAAACGTTGCTTTTGTATTGGTTTATTTTACAAAAACACCCGATTGTCTGATGCTATTCAATTGATGATCTAACAAATGTCGGGTTGCAATGAAAACTTTAAAAGTAAAGGAGTAAAATAAAATTATCCAAAAGACGAAAACTTTAAACATAATTGATAAATTACTGAAAATTATGATTGATGATTTGTCATTTATCTTTTCCGACCAATCCTCAATTATTGTTTACTCGTCACACCACTGTGCCAATACTTTATTTCAGTTTTGCAAACGCTGAATAACATGTAGTACCGAAAATAATCGCGTTTAAGGCGGGTCGAACTGCAAACATCATAGACCCAGATTTTTTGCATAATGTGCCAGCATACCCGGGTCTATGTTGTTTGTTCTGCTCATTAATCCTAGCATAAATTGAGACCCATTTTGGAAATCAAGGTTGATACTTGAAAACGTGCTTTCATAATTAATAGCTTAAACTGATGTTCTTAACATACCTATTTTTCATTCAAAACAGGTATCATTCAATAAATGATATACATGTAAGCTTTTTATTTCAAAGCACTCATTGACATGAAAAGAATCGAATCCAGTAACAAACTCTCTCATCCTACTGGTATGAGTATCAGTGCAAGCAAGTAAAGGAAAGAGAACTTATTTGTGAAAGTTAGAAAAGAAAGTATTCCTCTGATTCGGTTTTAATTGTTTATCAACACAGATCACTCTGATATATTGAGCTGAACACAATGACGTGGCTGCGATTTTTGTTCTAGATTTGAAAATAAATCGCAAGAACAGTCAGTGTGAGAGAAAATGATAAAAGCGAATGATAAGTGTACGAGGCTTTGGGAAATCTTTAGCGATTTACGACCTGCCGTAAATCAATTAAGCAGGTTTTCTGTTGTGGAAAATTGACGTGACTTGAAATTTTAAGAAAATGTTTCGCCCTGACTGGCAGTCCTTTTCATAAAAGGGGAGATGTACATATCCTAGCCGAGGTTTAAAAAAACTATAAATGTGTTTATTCTAAATAATGGGGTTAAATTGGGCTTGAGAGTACACAGCTGATATGCAATCTCGTAAAGCGTTGCTAGTTTGGCATTGCTATTTTCACCTCTAGAACTTCAGAGGTAAATGATAAAAAGCGAGGACCCAAAAGCTTTTTTATTTTAGTTTCTCGATATTTTAAAATTTCATAAGCTCACTTTCGGAAAATAGTACTGCATACACTGTGAAAATTGTTGCTGTTCTTCATGGACAGTTAAAGTTAGAACTCTGTGCTATTGCAAGTACATCTTCCCAGCATACGTAAATTGTCACTTTCATCAGTCATTTGTTTCAGACAGACCGCAGTTATCTTAAAAGTAATAAAAATTAATTTCAGTCCAAGTAGGTGAAAGACAATTATGTATCTTACCTTTCTCCACATTGCTAGAGTTGTAGTGTAAACAACGTCACCCTGTGCCTTTCTCTCTTTCAACGGTGTTCCGAAAACCTCGGAGTTAAAAAAAAATTGTCATTCTAAAAAGTTCATCCACTAACAAACCCTGTTCTTTGTAATTTGATAAGAGAATTATATGATCTTCTCCCTGTACAGAGATGAAGTATAAATCCACATTCAGCTATTACTATATGGACAATTAGTGACAACGAACTTTTCTCATACTTTATACATAATTACCTTTACATGGGGATTGACATTGTACTAAGATAATATATAATTACCTTTACTTGGGGATTGATATTCCACTTGAGAATATATAATTACCTTTACATGGGTATATATATATATATATATATATATATATACCTTCACTATATACATATATATATACCTATATATATATATATATATATATATATATATATATATATATATATATGTGTGTGTGTGTGTGTGTGTGTGTGTGTGTGTGTGTGTGTGTGTGTGTGCAACTAAGAGAATTTATTATTACCTTTACTTGGGGATAGATATTCAGCTAAGAGAATATACTTACCTTTACTTGGGGATAGATAATCAACTAAGAGAATATATAATTACCTTTACTTGGGGATTTATATGAATTGATATTCAACAAAGAGAATATATAAAATTACCTATACTTGGGTATATATGTTCAACAAGAGAATGGACAGTTCCGATTTTTAAAGGTAAGCTCCACCCACTCAGGTACTGCTGCTCTGGCTCACAAGCTATCATCAAAATGGTGGATTCAGCAGCGTCAACAACAGATGCATTGGAAAATATTCCTGGCAATACTCCTGAAATTCTCCCACCTGATTACAAGAATCTATCCGATCGTGTGTTTAAGAATGGCCTGAACTACTACACACAAGGATACATTCATAAAATTCAGACTTTCGATGGCAAAAAGCAGTTGAAAGCTGGAGCACGTTGCTGGCGGTCTACGAAGATGAACGAACATGCTCACACACTTCAAGTAGGCATATCTCTAGAAAGGATATAATAACAAAATCTTTCTGTTTTTGCAGAGTTGTGTATGTTCTTTCGTTAAATCCGAATTTCTAGAAAAACTTCTGTTTTTTTTAATTTAAATTAAAGCTTTCGTTATATATTTGCACACGTTAAATTTATATCTTCTCTGTATAATTGCCGTGAATACCAATTAAAAACCAAATACTTCTTCAAATATGCTATATTTGTTATATTTATTATCAGTTAATAATTAATTTATGTTTATGAAAAGCATTTATGGTAAAATAAATGTATGTGAACAATTTATACAAAGTTACCCGAGTGATAGATGTAATGTGTTTTACTATCTTTACGCCTCGTTAATATGTATCCTTCCTTGGACGGACAAAAGCATTCTATAAGGTTATGACCGATAAACTAGTAAATTTAAAATATGTCAGATCCATGAAAAACGACCATTTGCTATAGTCTTTTAGAAAGAAATAATATACACGTCGAAATAAACAACTACAGGCACGTCGACATGGGGTATAATGACATCCCCTTTTATCTTTTTTCGCTAATTAGCTTGACACATTTTATCTTACTTCACGTGTTATAAAATCAGTACTTTGTAAGGCATAAGTTTTATTAGAAGTCAGCATGAAAAAAAACAAAACAATAACTGGCATTACACAGCTTGGTGTTATTTATAGTCTCAGGCCTAATAAAGACGACAGATATATTTTATAAGTTTCACCTCTTCATAAAGTTAAGGTATAAAGAATCCCCCATAAAATTATTGTAAAAAAAAAATTAAATTTTAAAATTTTGAAATAAATTGTGTCAAAGATATACAATTCGAACATAGGCATCAAATTAGCACAACATTAGAAATTTTCACAAGCACATTATGTCATTATTTTAAAACAGCTTTGTGGATTTATATATGAAATATGATTATAATCAATTTATCATGTACTAAAAGTGAAATATAGAAACTTATTGGCGATATAAATTTTATATTTATGTTCTCATTCCTATATATTTTCATATGCGAAAAATATATATAAAGTAATCAAGCGTGGTCTTGTGCTTGTGAGCAAATATGGCGGAGAGCAACGCGTAACTATGAGGTGAATTCGATGCCTAGTTTTTAATTGGTCAGAAATAATTAATGCGCCCGATTTGATTGACAGGTTGGAAAAATCAACGAAAAACTGTACATTTGTAAGTTATTTTGGATTGTTGAACTTGTTAAAGTTCTAAATTGGTCTTCGCTATAGGTATTGTTTAGCCTGCCTGTAAAGGACATTCAAAAAACTATAAAATTTGTCGTTTATAAAATGGTTTCTGTCATACTAGGATAAAATATGCCTTGGAGATGAAAAAGGTTTCTTAGATGTTCGTTATGAGTATGGATATCGTCTTGCAAAACGTACGTAACTCACAAGTGGTTGAGGCATTTACGCGTACGTAAGTGTCCGTTCATATTTTACTATATTACCGTATCTAAATGTCCGTTCATATTTTACTATATTACCGTACGTAAGTGTCCGTTTATATTTTATTATAATACCGTACGTAAGTGTCCGTTCATATTTTCTTTATCACATTATTAGCATAGTTTTCCTATGGAGTGTGCAATTTCATAATTTTTATATTACCACAAGTTAACATATCACTTTATGTGATTCTGGTTGGTCCAAATAAGCCCATGAAATTACTGTGCAGTATTCACTTTACTGATTGGCTGCGATCGTGGGAAAACGTTTTTAACCCGTCCTTCTGTAAATTTTTGTTTTCAAGGAACATTTTGGCCGCCATTTTTATATTCGACTCGCGAAAGGGACTTGGGGGAAAAATGGTCTCGTCTGTTTCACTATGGTCAATTTACCCCCACAGGGATTTGTTATGTCATGTATAACATATCATAACATGAAAAATGGCTAAAACCACAAGACTAGAACAATAACAACAACAAGGAAAACTACGGGTATTGTTCAGTATATAGCGGGTGTGTGGGTAGGGGTGGAGGGAGGCGGTATATCTTTAGTATGGAATCCACCCTATATACAAGCGTGGTTTAAATGTTAACTTACAGAAGTAAACAAACTCACCTCTGTTTATAAAATAATGTGGTCATAAACCTGTCTCCAAACTGACAGAAGTTTATCCAACCACTGCATATTTACGCGGTAAATATGTGATGCAATTCCGAGTCAAAATGAAATTAGTTTTCTTATTCTGTAGTCTTTTGTTCCAAATCAAACACTGCAAATATCCGGTCACAAACACATTACAGTAAAATTGGGAATTTCGGCATCCAGTAAACCTTATTTCTCATGAATATCGCAACAATGTAATGTTTAGTTACAAAACTGACACTTTAGGTTACGTAAACATAGATGGTCAATTGTACGGGTAGTGCATCAAAACAATGCGACATCACAGACATTGGATATTCTGTGCTGAGAAATTATTTTGTCTATGTAAAATGTTCCGTTTATTCGGAAGGTCGCTTGTTCTTTGATTTATAGTTTATAAGAAAAATATAATCTACTTTTAAACGTCAATACTAGTTCAGCTTTGGTTGGGATAATTTTTATGCACAACAAATGAAAAGTGCAGCGCCTGTCAGAATGAAAGAAATTATAAGTTCTTCTTTCCATCTAAATAATTTCCACTGAAATAAAAACTATGTGATAAAAAGGATCTCAAATGGGTAATGATTTAATGTTACATTTATGAAACTCGTTGAATAATGTCCAGCTTTTGCGTTTCATAAATTCAATATTAAATTATTACCCATCTGAGATCCTCAATATACTACCGTACGTAAGCTAAACTGCACGTCATCGACACAGTTCGTAAGAAATTTCTTTGTAATTCTACTGAATGTGGGTGAGGTGTTTTCGAGCAAAATGGCAAAAGAGGGATGATATATTTTTACATGTTGCAAATCGTAAATCAGACTTGTAAAAAAGTTCATTTGAAATTGCATGCGAGTGATTTAATGGGTAGAGATATATGTCATATACCCATTTTGAACTATACAAGGGCTACAATAAATTTCTTTGATACTGAGCTGAAAAGACAGAAGGGATTGGCCATTGACGTGTTAAAGGGCTGGCATTAGAAATGCTTCTCGAAATACTTTAATTTAATATATACAGACAAGGAACTCATTTTTAAAGACAACAATACTACTATGATAATATTATAAATAATAATAATAATAATAATAATAATAATAATAATAATAATAATAGGAAGAACAACATCTACAGTAAGAAGAAATACATTGACAACAAGAGCAACAGTGATGATGATGATATGGAACTGGCCATGCAAACACTTCTGTCATCTTCCATCCATGTATGTTCTGCACTATTGGGCAAGAAACCAACACTTAATAATACAACAACAGTAGAAACAATAAGATTTACAAAAAGAACTACAACAAAATCAATAAGAAGAATAAGAAGAACGATAGTGATGAGAGCGAATTAGCATTAGATTACTGGTATAAATACTTCTTCCATTTTTTCATTCATAATAGGTGAGGGACCAAGCCTTTGCAACAACAGCAACAATAATGTGTGATATGGATTTTTGACGTAGCTTTAAAAACTGTTCAGTCATATCGCTACGATGTGGCAGTGTGGCAATTTATAGTGATATCTAGCACTGGGGCATCATGCCGCATACATGTAGCATCATTCCCACCCAGTCACATTATCCTGACACCAGGCCGAACAGACCTAACACTAACCTCTTAATGCTGAGCGCCAAGCGAGCCAGCTGCTAGTACCATTTTTAAACGTATTTGATGAGACTCGGCCGGAGTTCGAATCAGCGACCTTCCGCATCCTAGGCCGAAGCTCTGTACTCAAATATTTCAGGAGTAGGAAAAAGATAAAACACAAGCAAATGCATACCAACAGTTGCATTCTTCCCTCTATGGAGATTGAACTGATTCTCACGTTCTTCACACTAGAGCCCGCGACCGTCATCGAAGTGGAAATTGAGTTGACACCAGAACCCAGAGTCGCAACCAGCTGGTGTACCAAATGCAGCGTAAACAATACCATTTGCGCGTTTGTATTTGTGCAGCAAAGAAGCGCGTTTGCTATTTTGACCGTCATGGTTTTAACACTTCGGTATTCCTGTGCGTCAAGCGTCAAAGTATTCATTGTTATTAGTATCGTCATCGTGACAAGAAATTAGCGTTATGGCGCGTTGTCAAAATCTTTGGGGATTACTCTGATTAACTCGACAAACCAGAATCCTGTACTACCAGGTGCTATCCACCAAGAGGGCCTATAAGTAATATCTCGCATGTGAAAACGCATCTCCGTTCCTTCAGTAAGATATTCTGTCACTGAAATATTGTTGCAACTGGTAATCCATTCAAAATTGGTCTCCCCACAGCCGATGCATCTACAATGGGTCATGGCAAGAACTGCAAAATCTCGAGTATCGACCAGCACGGTAAACCGAAAAAAAAAGCCCAAGTCAGCACAGAGAAGTAACTCGTCTGAGAGGAAGGAAACAGACCATCCACTGCTATCACAAAAAAAAATATTAAAAAGAATCACGCGGGGAACTGTTAATGCGGCCAGTTATCCACATCGGTCTTGACGGCATATAGTTTATCTACGAATGGTTGTATGCCAATGCGAACTTCGGTTCCTCGCTTGGATCTATTCCAATTTTATTGTCAAACATGGCGACAATGTTGGCAAGCATTTCATCGATCACCTTTGGGGTTCCCAATAAACTCATCTGTGGCTCTGCCTATCACGTCTAGGTCGGTGATAAGTTCGCCTAGTTTCATCCGGACATCGACCGGTTTCCCAAAGAACTCATCATCGAATGTTCTATTGATGGTACCGCGGACCCATCCCCAAATTCTTTCATGTAGTCGTCAAATGAGGTCTTGATCAATCGTATGTTTATGTCTGTGCTTAGATCTTGTGCTTCTTCAACCACGTAGTCCCTCGGAACAGCATTGTGATCACCAGCGGGCGTGGCAACATTGTAAATCCGTATGTTATTCCTGTTCAATTCGCCTGTCATTATGTCTTCGGAGCACGATACTTTGGCGTCCATGTATCGCTTCGTAGTCGCTTCGTCGTCCGATTCATGATAGCGCACAAGTACAATTTAATTGTTGTTCATGTTGAGTTCTCCCGTCGTTGCATCGTCGGATTTAATGACGGCACGTCTCAGTATATAATCGCAAATGCCCGCGCGAGACAAATCAAATCGCTGACTGTCCCACATGTTTCAAGTTCCATGAGATTTCCCACGGTAAATTCACGCAAGCCGGTGACAAAGTCAGTCCGCTTGATGTTACTGGTTCTCATTCGACCGACAGAGAGGCCAGTCGTCTTTCGTGCCAAACGTGGATGTGTCGATGGCGGCTATTCCATGTTTTTTTTCTTCTCACGACCGTCGATAAATGTCAACGGGCATGTTTAATTGATCATCGCTGTTGCTAATTCTTTACCGGTACGAATCACCAGTGAAGCGCGACAAAGTATATTCGGCAATAGCCTCGTCAGGATTATCAGACATACTGATCTCATCAAGCACCGCAGTTGATTCCAACCCGTAAACGGGTGGATCAGTACGTGTTTGTGTTGGCAGCTTAGAATACAATAACGATGGTGTACTAGTGATCTTCGACGCGTACGGGAGAAATTACACATCGTTGCCAACCCGAATGAATAAAATTAAACTTTACCGTGCACGTATGCGACCCAATGTGTGCCTGGACATTCACGTCGCACACTCCAACTCGATCAAATCGAAGTTGGACAGTGGTAGGTCTGCTGCATGTGCATATCCAACTTAGTCTGAGTCCTGAGTCAATCGAAACCTCTGACCTTTGTATTCATCATTTGGGGTGCACCCATGACACGGGCGGCCGGAATTGGAAAAAAAAAAACCCACTCCTTACGTGTGCTGGTCATTGCCGTTTGACTCCTTTTCCAGATACTAATATTCGACTCAGCAGGCCTGTGGCTCCTAGCTCGGCCTCGCCTACAACTGTTTTTCTTGCTATAATTAGTGCGGATATTGCTGTGATAAAAAAGGAAGGATACCTCCGCGCTCTGCCATCTCGGCAAATTCGGCGGCGGACAATGTTACTGTGACTTCGTGGTTTTCTTGCAGAGATGCATTGATCTGGTTTAATTTGGTGGCCGTCAGAGGTAATATATGTGTCCCGCCCGCAAGTGCGGTCCGAGTCAGTCTCAAAGACACTCCAGTGTTGCTTCTCACGGCAAATCTAAATTTTCCAGGTTAACTTGGTAACAATTTTCTGCAACATTTGTGTCTGACGTTTTAAGTGTTCATGCGTGTGTTTGTTTGCACGAGTCACTAGTGACCTAACATCGCCACGATCACACACTAGTGATCCGTCAAATGTTACATCTTTACGCGACAACACCGGCCGGCATCGAACCCATGCGAGCTCGAAAATGTATATCCACGACGGACAGTCTGAATAAATCCAGATATTACAGTAATGAATAGGGTAATTCGACGCAAAATCTCATGGAGAAATCTGTAGTCCCGTGTCGACGTTTTGATCGCTCTCCATGAACATCCTTCTGAGGTATGCTCGTGCTACATGAATTTTATTCAGTTCCAAATAATACTACAGACAAGTTAGGTGGGTCGAACGTCATCGGGTTTCCAGTTTGTCTATTGAGCAGTCGTGTGTCCTGAAACTTTATGAACACGTGTCGAGGTGCTAAAACTCCTCGATGAGCACTGATCTGCCACGTGAATAAACCTGCCGACATGCATTGACTCGCGTCGGTCGTCATAGTGAACCACGACAACGCATCACGACTTTCCGATGACATAAAGTACAGTATTCGTTGTTCTCCACGAGTGACATTGTTAGCATGGGCATTCACAACGACAACTTCGTCAACGTAACTTGTCTGTTCAGCACTGAGGTTGCGGTTGCTTCAACGTGCCAAATTGCTTCATCGTAACTGTCGCGTCTGGTCATCACAACTGTGTGTTTACCGACAGCAATAAGTTTTCTGACGCCCCTGCAAAACCAGAAATCGCGCAAGAAAATTGACACTGGACGCTAATTTGCGACCAACGTGTGGCAAATCCCTGGTTGTAATTTGTCTTAATGTTTTACACAACATGACGTGCCCAGTTAACCAGCGGTATATCAGGATCGGCAGCATTAGCGCATTGCTGAGGTATGGCACGTGTTCGGGACTATCCACAAGGTCCTTGCTTAATATTATTGACGGACTATCCACAACGTCAATGCTTAATATTATTGACGGACTTCAATGAAATGTTCAACGGGCTGAAAATACCTGTTTGTTTCTTGAACTTGCAGTTCTATTCGCCAACGATCATTTGGAACGCGAGGTTCAAAAGAATAGTATTGATAATCGCGCACGGATTCGTCATTGAGCACCACCTCGTCGATGTCAAATTCGGGAGCATTTACAGGTTTTAACACTTTCTATACATACACCCGCGTTCGTGTACTTCGGGAGAGTCCAGTGTTCACAATAAGATTCGGCCTCTAGTGAGTCACTAGTAACCTGCCCGCTTACTGGGTCGCCAGTCACTAGAATGGGAATATATTCCCGAAGACGCTACTGGGTAACAAATTTTCCCGCTGCATTATTTGTTTGTTTGTTTTTATTTCCGTGGGCTTATCAGCAGTACTAGGTAATTCAACCTTTGGTACAAGCAAAGACAGGGTGGGGGCGGGACCCTCTGCCGAGGTCTAACTTACCTGGCCAACCGATCTCGTATTGCTGAAAATGCATCTCCGGTCAAGTTGCCAACTGCAGAAAATGCTTTATATATGTCGATGACATTTGTACCAGTTCTTTAACCATTCGTCAACGCTTTCAGGGCCATTCTTCTGAACAGACCCAAGACGATGTCGCCAAGACTATTTCCATAAACGCTGGGGTATACAGGCGAGCGCATATAAGTGCATTACCCTATAATGATACACGATCGTCATTGTTTGTATTTCTAACGCCTCTCATCTATTGCGCAGATCGCTAGTGCAACTCACTAGTGAGTCGGTCTCGAGCGACATGCAATCATGTCGGTTAAACGTTTTGAGAGGTTTTGGATGTGCAAGTTCATGATTAACATCCCGCCACTCAAATCAAGCAGATGTCCATCTTGATTTGCTGTGTTCATGGACTTATCAACGTAACGTTGCCGCGATTATGACCCAGCTGAGAGTCAATTTTATTTATGATACCTTGTCTACGATCAACACGATCAGTAATGCAAATCAGAGTTGCATCTGCTATTTTGAACGTTATTGCTTATCCGAGACACCAGTCGCCAGATTTCAACGTTGGTTCAACCTCATTGTCGAACACTTTCACGATGTCGTTTAACACGAGCACGTGGGTGTCGTCAGTACCAGGTTATATTACACGTATAATTTGACGAAACTATCCTGCGGATTTACACGGCCCCAATACACAAGAGGAAATAGCACTACGAGGAAGTTTACTTAATGCAGTTTGAACATCTCCTGCTTGATGTCATCACGCACTTGTTTTCATGAAACGACCATTAAATCATCGGGACTCCACGGGGACAAGAGAACTTTCATGGATGTCTTGCACGCATCTCTTCTCACTGAACTTGCTTGTTTCAGCTGTTTTAAGTATTTGTCTTTGGCACGGTAATCATCATGAACTCCTTCGTAACAATCAATGGTTGTGACCAACCAATCGTAAGGGGAGCGACTCCCCTTACGATTGGTTGGTCACAACCATTGATTGTTACGACCGACGTTCGGGAGGGGTTGTCCCTGATCCTAGCATGCGATCACGTGAGTGTTTTTCTGGAACAGCAACACAAGAAACATTACCAACATGTTTTTGGGAACCTTACAACGCTATGTGGGATTGTCTTCAGCCTAAATTCGTCCTTTAAATTATTCCAGTGCCACAGCCGATCACCACTATTCACCCCAGTCCTATTTTTATCTAATGCACGCTTTTTCTTTTCAGATAAGTTTAAAAAGGCTGTCCTGCCTCTCTTAATTACCTCTCGAATCGATTTATGCGCCACGCGCGAATGTTGTTATTATCAGATTATTGCTAACGGAATTTGCCGAATGAATCACCTCCCTTCTCTTTGAGCACATCCGAAAAGAATGGAATTACGAGCGACTACTTTGATTAAGTTAAGGGCCGGCACCTCTTCATTCTAAACTGAACATTTGGACGTTGTTTAAACCTAACATCTCGATTATTTCAGAGAACGGTTTGTCAGATAGTAATTTTTTTTTTACAAAAAATCATGTCCTTCATTCCAAACTTTAGTGAGGTTGGAAGAATGGCGAAACTTATGATAAACGGCGGCATTGGGGGTTTAAACTTTTCGATCGCTGATTACATATACCAGTTCTCATATTTGTGAGGCAGACAATTCAGGCGTTATTGGAAATTCGTGTAATCCGTATCTGCTAGTCCCATTGTCAGGGAAGTGATCAGCATTTTAAAAGTGTTGACACAGTCTACACCCATATTACCCTCGTTAACCCAAGTTTCGTTTGTCAAGCTTTAACGGTGTAGTAGGAGTTCAGGGACATTACATACACACACACGTACGTATCTATGGACTGATGGAATTTATCACACTATGCCTGCACTTCCTTGAATGTAACGTGATAATAATAATAATTTTTAATAATAATAATAATAATAATAATAATAATAATATATATATATATATATATATATATATATATATATATATATATATAGAAGAGAGAGAGAGAGAGAGAGAGAGTAATGTGAAGACTTTAGATTTATTGCGATCATTCACTGGTTTTGCTTTCCACATTTATCATTTTATATAGCCAGGTTTGTGTTTTTAAACGTCTTGCATCCGTTTGCCCCTTTCATTTCACTTTCTTGTGGTCGAAAACGGGAAGTGTAAGAAAAGCCTTTTTTGTAAAGCTAGGAAAGTCGAACGAAGAAACTGTTTTATACCAGCCATTGTTATATCTTTTTCAGATTTCTGTCATGCTTTCAGATTTGCATCATGCTAATAAATTAAATTAAAATGATTATACGAACGATGATTTTCACGATAATATTGAAGATGAAGACGACGATCACTGCTTTTGTTGATGTTTTTAAATTTATTGTCTTTGACAACTTCATCCTGGTCATCGTCATCAACATCACGATCATCATCCGTTGTGAAATTATAGGGCAGGTGCGATGAGTGGGAGGTTTGTTATTTCTTTCATGTTTCTCTCGGCACCATGTGTTCGGCTCTTGCACTTGTAATATGCAGGTAACTATTTTTAGTTACTGCAAACGTGTAGCAGATAATTTACGGATGATTCACTGCTCACTGTGTGTACTTTAATAGGACCGCTTAGTAATGTAAAGTTGCAATGAAATTGGCTTTTGTACACTGAATGTGAATTAACACTTCCTAGCTGGGTACGTCAGCCCTACTTGTAACCTACCAATGAAAGTAAAACCATATTCTGATGTAATCTGTAACAAAGTCATGGCTGTTATCTATCGTTTAAATTCTTAAGGGTTCTCGGCAATGTTTATATGCCTAACAGGGTGGGTGGGTGTGATATAGCCAAATGTCACGTACAGTAGGTAAAAAGTGAAAAGTTGTCAATTATTGACTTAAATGTGCAGGTGCAATCTGTTTTATGGAAAATATATTAATATGGGCTAAAATAGGCAAACTGATATTGATTTTCTTTACATGCAATAGATCATGGCATTGGGATAATATTGGATTATTGCACTGTAATTATCGTGCTGCATGAAGACTAAGCAAGAGACAAACGAGCGTTACATTTTTCATATACATTGGGCCATGCGCACAACAAATGTGGTAAACAGCACGATGCCATGTAATGGAGGCTTCCATAATGGTCTTCTTCCAGTCAACACAGTCCTTTGACTGACAGTCACATAACCCGCAACCTGTAAGCCGATGGCTTCACACTTCCATATTGAAAGTACCGTTGCGGTCGATGTTGTTAATAGCGAAGGAAATTCCTAAACATTCCTGAAAAACAATCTATGAAATGACTCATGTCCTTGTTTACGCTTAATTCTTTTCCTCTCGTTTCCCTGCTTGTAGTTCTGTAAATATTAATCCGCCTAAGTTTACAGCTTTCGATAATTTCAATCCTTCGTTCTTAATATTCGTCTAAAGATAATGAAGAGTACTTGACATCAGCTAATTATCCTAAATAAACCTTATATTGTACTATAAATGGGATATATACTGAATTTGCTTGCAAGTATATGAACTATTTCACTTGTCGTGTGCGTTTCCGCTTGTGTGTTAGAAGGCACTTCCTGCAAAGTAAGAGTGTGGTTCAGATTAGGAAAAAGACAATTTTTCTTATTAATTACAAACTGTTCGGATAAAATATATGAGCAGTTGAATATACTTTAGTTCTATTGGATGCTACGATTATGAATGTTAAATAAGTATAGCGCAGCGAGCTTAGCGACGTTGAATAGGATATATATATATATATATATATATATATATATATATATATATATATATATATATATATATATATATATATATATATATATATATATATATATATATATGTATGTATGGTTTGTTGCATTGCAGCAGTGCATTATGTGATGTGTCCAATTGTCCACGTGTCGGGAAAGAGTTGACGCTTATTTGTAAATTACAAGTAGTTATATACATATTAGTAGTGATTTGTGATAAACAAGGAGACAAGGATGAGATTTAATTTGGCTGGTGGTCTTAATAAAGGAGAAATATTAAAGTTTGATAAATTTCTTTTACGTTGTGCCTTGATCCCATTACAATGATACAAAGTTCTGAGAGGTTTAGACTCAAGGCACATTAATTAATTAATAAAGTATAGAAAACTCAATTATCAATTGTGGATAGATAGATATAGACAGACAGACAGACAGACAGACAGATAGATAGATAGATAGATAGTTAGATAGATAGATAGATAGATAGATTCAGAAAGACATGCGAGAAGAGAATATAAAAATATTCCCACTGTTCATTTTGGAGATCATCATAATGTTTGTGACTGAAAATTCTTTCATTATTATTACGAAAATACATGTACAGTTGTGTCATTGTCTTCATCATAAAATGCTGCTTGTGAACAGTACAGGCCTCCCTACCTTGCTTTAGGAACTACTGTCAAGGATGTTCAAGACTGACAAAAATCCATTTATCTGCAACAGCAGGTATAGAAAAACAGCTCATGTTCAATTTCTCTAAGTGTTTTTGCAGAATCCACTTCTTCTTGCCACTAAATGGATTATTCCTAAGCGTCAATGACATATTTTCACTGCATACAGACTCCATACTAATGTACGCTGCATCAAAGTTTGTGAACAAAAGCGTATCGACTTTTTTATTACAAGTTATTCTTTCAAAACACGCACTGCTAAATGTTGCAGGATACTTAATTGATAGAATTGAAAGAAATTGAACAACACTATTACCATAATTTTTAGACATATTTTCACAGCCAGAGTACCACCCACCACCTACCTGTACTGAATTTTGTATTACCAATAGCCCGTAATTAGGTTAATTTGCAGGGGCGGAACGGGGTGGGGGACTAAGTCGGCGTTTCCCCCTTCCATAATGAACGTTTCCTACAGTAAGTTTTCTTTACTGTTACGTGATTCAAACGATGCCTTTCAAACTAAAACGCAGGAGCTTCTGAACACCAGGAGCTCCGTCAGCCAGACCTCTCGCCTACTTTTTTTTACGCACGCCCTCACCCACCAAGAATATGTCTGGATCCGTACCCGCTTTTTATTCGCTATACTTAACTCTTTCTTTTCTTTTCTTAAATGTTTGCCAAGATACAGCCATTTCCTTTTTCTCCTTGGTAAGTGAATCGAAGTAACGTACGTAGTGTTTACGCAAGTTAGAGGGATAGTGTAACTTACACACGGTTCCAGTCGTTATTACAGCGACTTGGAACTTAGGTGGGTGTCGTGAAACATGTATTTTGCGTGACCTGCGATTTTACGTGTATGTGTAGGTTACGTACGTTTCGCGGAACGACCGTCATGTGACCTTTACATGTAGGTGTCTGATAAGTCACAATCAGCTGTATATCAAATTTTCAATAAATATTTCCATGTAATCTTTTGGCGTCATTTGTTTCTATTTCTTCAAATTATAAAGGACAAAACTTTATAAAAAAAGGAAAATAGAAATGAACTCGATTTTCGCAAAACACTGTTTTTGGGGTGAATGTTTCTTCCTAATGTGTGGTAAGTAAAGTTGTTGATTTGGGTCACAACATGCATTATAATTGATTTGGGTCACAACATGCATCATAATTGATTCGGGTCACAACATGCATTATCATTGATCATGAATTCCTGGAGGAATATGAGTTCTTAATGATGAATTTATGTATGCCAAAAATAGGCTGTACGATTTAATGATAATACTGTCACCATGACGGCACTAAACATTGATGTTTACCACCTTACTCGTGGTATTTAAAATGGATGAATGCCTTGAAAAGAGTTTAAAATGAAAGAACACCTGAAACTCGAAGGATATTGTAAAATTAAAAGAACGGTTGGACAACAGAGTCCTCGGAATTGACTTTAGATAGAGATGAGCTCGTGTATCTAAATGTACATCGAAACTTCTGAGTAACACCATTACATTGTTTGCCTGTGACATTCGACATTTGGATCCGAATGTATTTTCTGGCTGAAAGAAACGGTGACTTTCAACTTATAACTAACTGTATACACGAGCAGACGAGTCCTAAACTGGAGCATAGGAAAATCAGATGTCGGATAGTGCGGCTGCAGTTTTATCAACAACAAAAAAGAAAATATGGCGAATGCATCG
The DNA here is from genome assembly GCA_016617855.1 of Megalonaias nervosa. NCBI lineage: Eukaryota > Metazoa > Mollusca > Bivalvia > Unionida > Unionidae > Megalonaias > Megalonaias nervosa. The sequence goes on along the minus strand of JAECUM010005050.1, from coordinate 140,249 downwards.
TTTACTCATATATATATATATATATATATATATATATATATATATATATATATATATATATATATATATATATATATATATACTATATATATATATATATATATATATATATATATTTCAAATCGGCTTACATAGTTGTGTATATTATGAAAATTTCATGAAAATTGGATTTTGAAGTTATATAGAGTTGACATTTTATAGTAAATTATCTATCTGCCATTTTCAGTTGGGCAAGCTTTTCCAGATACCCGATTATATAACGATTCGTATCTAGCTGGCGATCGAATCGTATGCCAGTGCAACCCTAATATGTGCCGATAACTGTATACGGCCGAACAATACTATCGCTGGCAAAAGTGTGATCATCACGTGATTTACATGCGCACCAGAAGCTTGTCTGACATTCAGGCCTATGTTCATCACCTTGCAAATTACCAGTACTATACAAGATACAAGTTCAAATCGTCATAAATTCAGTTTTAAAAATATTTTCATGAAATGTTTAGTCCGCACTAAAAAAGTAACACTCATCTACATCAAGTAAGTTTCAACTTAAAATATTCTGACTTTACACGAGTCAACATAAAATTTTCTGACTTTACACGAGTCAGCATAAAACATTCTAACTTGACATGGCGTGCTTTGCTAAAGAGTAGGCGTGATAATTTCTGCTCTGTTGGTTAACAGTCGACTGGAATATGTGTTATACAAAACTTGATTGTCATGCCATATTCGGCCGAATGATCCATTAAACACTAAAGCATCGCAAAATTTATGGCAGATTTCCAGTTTTATTTGTTTAGCATCAAACTCTTCTTCCCACATAATGAGATCTGGATATTAAACAATCCAGGTCCACACTTCCTTAAGTGTAAATATTACAGCAAAAAATTGATTTTACTTTCAGTAACTTCTTACTGGGCCTTTGACCTTGACCTAGATCCAGACCTAGATTCAGAAAGAACTAGTAAATCGCCAAGTCCACTCAAGTGTCGGTCAAAGGTTTATACATTCCGAATCACACTGGACCGCAACCCAACGCCATACGATTACTAAAGTTCATCTTTACGTAATCGTATTTACAACCGAAAGCTTGTCGAGTTATATAGGTCTAATGCTCGGATTCTGAAATAAATGTCACTGAATTACATATGCCATTTCAAATAGCCATAATATCGTCATGTTCGTCCAGTGTTCAGAATATTTTGTTTATACTTAGAATTTACATCGCGTTATACTGATAGATTTTTTGGGTGGGTGGGTGGGTGTCAAAATGTTATGCTCATGAGTAGGCTTATGCGGAATTATTTCTGTTCTGGATCTAGACAAAGTGGCTTATCATATACCAAAGAATGCTCCGACCATTAATCAGTGTAACTTAGATCCACGTTTGTCTCCTTAACATGTTATGGTGAGTGACCGTGGACTTATAAGTGATTGACGAACATTTCATAAACAAATCAGGCAAGAAATTTTAATTTCTAAAATGTTTAAATTTTCTTACTGTACACAAAGATGCATCCTTACGTTTTTTTTCAAACCTACAAGTACATATCTGACTATACATGCTCTCTGCGCACTTCCTGTATAACAGCTTCATGTGGTGCTAGATGAATGTGAAGTTTTCAAAAGAATCAACATAAAACTGAAGTTAGATAAAAATGTCGGTGAAGGGAAATGATGCATTTTTGTAAAAGAATTATTTGTGAATAAATATATTATAGAAAAATCGGACTTTTGATACTTGATGTAAGTCAGGGAATCCCTGGGTGTTTGTGGAGGAGGAGGGTGGAGAAAATTTGCATCAACTTAGTGAGCGGCCTTGTCTGTTTCTAGTCAAGAGGATTTTCCTCTATCATCGATTTTACATGACAGCACTCATATGATAAGGCAGCCTGTGCAATGATGAGATATAGATGCTGTCATTAACATTTGCACAAAATTAACAGATCAATAGTGTCGTTTTCGATTGTGCCCGGTCTATTATTTCAAATGCTATGTAGAGTTATTTCTTCCGTAAGTGAAAAGGCACTGAATTACACATTCTATACCTTCTATCTGAACCGACGGATGCTTTTCGTAACTGAAGAGCTTTTGTTTTGAGGAAGGGTAGCAAGCATTATTTCTTGCGACGAGGCCTCGTTTAATCGGAAACGTTCTTACCGAGTCACCAGCTAATAGTACCTTACTAAGTACCATTGGCATCATAGCTTACTACGTGCCATTGGCATAATACCTCACTAACTGCCATTGGCATAATAATTTACTAACTGCCATTGGCATAGTAACTTACTAATTGCGATTGGCATAGTACCCTACTAAATGCCATTGACATAGTACCTTACTAAGTGCCATTGGCATAATACCTCACTAAGTGCAATTGACATAGTAATTTACTAAGTGCCATTTTACATAGTACCTTACTAAATGCCATTGGCATAGTAACTTACTAAGTGCCATTGACATAGTACCCTTACTAAATGCCAATGGCATAGTATCTTACTAAGTGCCGTTGGCCAAGTAACTTACAAAGTGCCATTGACATAATACCTTAATAAATGCCACCGGCTAATAGTACCTTACTAAGTGTAATTGGTTTAGTAGCTTACTAAGTGCCATTTGCATAGTACCTTACTAAATGCAATTGGCATACGAACTTACTAAGTGCCGCTGGCAAAGTAACTTACTAAGTGCCATTGGCATAATACCTTATAAAGCGCCATTGACAAAGAAAGACAAATTCTAATCGATTCTGAAAAGTGTTATGCAAATATCTCGTAAAATTTCTTTCTCGGCCAGTTTTATTCCATAAAATTATTAGCATTAGTAGGTGAGAAAACATGGTGACCAATTCTGCATGTTACTGTGCGTAATAATCTAAATTCATTACGACTAGAGATATTAATGTACTGTATTGATAAATTGGTATCCATGCATTCTGTCATACTGTAGGCATTTGCTAATCCACCATGCTTCTAGAAACGCTTTCCAGATGTCGTGTAAGTGTTGAATGAAGTCTCCATTGAAAATAATGAGCCCCGAAACTGGCAGAGATTATACTTAAACAGAACGAGCTAGTGAAATGTTGACCAAAAAAACAAAAAACGGATGAAATATTAACCGAGAAAGGGATAAATATACTGATTGGAAAAGTGCCTGACGAACAATTGCCCAAACGATTTTCTAAAAGATTTGTAACTGAGACTATAACTGTACGCATACCTGTAACCGACGCCATAATAGAGCCCATGTCTGTAACCGACCACATAATAGAGCCGCTGCCTGTAACCAACCCCATAATAGAGCCCATGCCTGTAACCGATCTCATAATAGAAGATATGCCTGTAACCGACCTCGTAACAGAGCCTATGCCTGTAATCGACTGCATGATGGAGCCTATGCCTGTAACCAACTGCATAATGGAGCCTATGCCTGTAACCGAACTCATAACAGAGCCTATGCCTGTAACTGAGCCCATAAATGAACCTATACGTGTAACTGAGCCAATAATGATCTTATACTTATAACTCAGCCAACAACTGATCTTATACCTATAACTCAGCCAACAACGGATCATATACCTGTAACTGAGTCAACAACTGATCTTATACCTATAACTGAGCCAACAACTGATCTTATACCTATAACTGAGCCAACAAATGATCGTATACCTATAACTGAGCCAACAACTGAGCTTATACTTGTAACTGAGTCAACAACTGATCATATACCTAATAACTGAGTCAACAACTGATCTTATACCTATAACTGAGCCAACAACTGATCTTATATCTGTAACTGAGTCAACAACTGATCTTATACCTATAACTGAGCCAACAAATGATCTTATACCTGTAACTGAGCCAACAACTGATCTTATACCTATAACTGAGCCAACAACTGATCTTATATCTGTAACTGAGTCAACAACTGATCTTATACCTATAACTGAGCCAACAAATGATCTTATACCTGTAACTGAGCCAACAACTGATCTTATACCTATAACCGAGCCAACAACTGATCTTATACCTGTAACTGAGTCAACAACTGATCTTATACCTATAACTGAGCCAACAACTGATCTTATACCTGTAACTGAGTCAACAACTGATCTTATACCTGTAACTGAGTCAACAACTGATCTTATACCTATAACTGAGCCAACAACTGATCTTATACCTGTAACTGAGTCAACAACTGATATCATACCTATAACTGGGTCAACAACTGATCTTATACCTATAACTGAATCAACAACTGATCTTATACCTATAACTGAGTCAACAAGTGATTTTATTTTATACCTATAACTGAGTCAACAACTGATCTTATACCTATAACTGAGCCAACAACTGATATTATACCTATAACTGAGCCAACAACTGATCTTATACCTGTAACTGAGCCAACAACTGATCTTATACCTATAACTGAGCCAACAACTGATCTTATACCTATAACTGAGCCAACAACTGATCTTATACCTATAACTGAGTCAACAATGATCTTATACCTGTAACTGAGTCAACAACTGATCTTATACCTATAACTGAGCCAACAACTGATCTTATACCTGTAACTGAGTCAACAACTGATCTTATACCTATAACTGAGCCAACAACTGATCTTATACCTGTAACTGAGTCAACAACTGATCTTATACCTGTAACTGAGTCAACAACTGATCTTATACCTATAACTGAGCCAACAACTGATCTTATACCTGTAACTGAGTCAACAACTGATATCATACCTATAACTGGGTCAACAACTGATCTTATACCTATAACTGAATCAACAACTGATCTTATACCTATAACTGAGTCAACAAGTGATTTTATTTTATACCTATAACTGAGTCAACAACTGATCTTATACCTATAACTGAGCCAACAACTGATATTATACCTATAACTGAGCCAACAACTGATCTTATACCTGTAACTGAGCCAACAACTGATCTTATACCTGTAACTGAGCCAACATCTGATCTTATACCTATAACTCAGCCAACAACGGATCATATACCTGTAACTGAGTCAACAACTGATCTTATACCTATAATGGAGTCAACAACTGATCTTATACCTATAACTGAGCCAACAACTGATCTTATACCTGTAACTGAGTCAACAACTGATCTTATACCTATAACTGAGCCAACAACTGATCTTATACCTGTAACTGAGTCAACAACTGATCTTACACCTGTAACTGAGTCAACAACTGATCTTATACCTGTTACTGAGTCAACAACTGATCTTATACCTATAACTGAGCCAACAACTGATCTTATACCTGTAACTGAGCCAACAACTGATCTTATACCTGTTACTGAGTCAACAACTGATCTTATACCTATAACTGAGCCATCAACTGAACCTGAGCCTGAAAGACGTGCCCTTATATGCATGACCTCGAGTTTTGACTTGAATCTAAAAAAGAAATAGTATACAGTCAAATAATGTTATTTCTTATTTTATCAACGAACGTTTTCGTACAGTTTAAAATGTTTGGATATTATAAATCTACTTGGATATCTGAGATCGATTTTCGATCTTTATCAAATAAGATTTACCTAGTTATATTTCTTTCATAATAAATAATATGCAATTTTATTAAATCAGTCTTCTTGTTGATGTTAGATAATTTTACACGTCAGTCTGAATTTCTGGTACAAATCTTGAACTGTAGGAGGAAGTATGACAAATATGGGACAAAAGATATACGGGAAAGTTGAAAACTAAGAATTTACAAGAAAAGATAGCAAGTTCTCTTTCACGAAATAAAATTTAATTTTGATCTTTGAAATTTTCTTGATTAAAATCAAACTTATTAAAGACAAGTTAGAAGAACATTTTTTATCTAGATTCTTTAATCTGCTTGAAATGGGCTTAATGGATTACCGTGTGAAAAACGGCATATAATATGGCAGATATTGTACGACTAATTGGCCTATCGCCAGAGCAAAAATAACCACGCTGACATATATGCATAAAATATTTTGTTATTCTGGGTTTAACGTTATTGTTCAGCACATCATTGGCTCTACACAGCGGCCAGTATATTTAGTGGAGGAAGAACATGGGAGATCTCTGGGAAGAACCACTGATCTAGGGAAAGCTGCTGGCAGTCTATCTCACATACCCAGGTTGGTCAAGCCGAGACTCGAACCCACGCGGATAGATGTGAGATGTCAGTGATCTTGTGATAGCGAGCGCCCAGTGCCGGATTACCAAATAGGCAGAGTAGGCACCGGCCTAGGGGCCCGCGACAACGGATCAATAATATTGAATTGATTTGATCTTGACGTATTAGGAGATAATTTGCCGGGGGGGGGGGGGCGAGATTTCGGCTTCCTAGGGGGCCTCCACAGGGTTTAATCTGGCACTGCGAGCGCCTTAGACCACTCAATATATTTACATAGCATGAAAAGGGTATGGGTTCCATTTGTGATTTGTTTCCATAATATGATAATGGTATGGGTTCCATTTGTGATCTATTTCCATAGTATGATAATGGTATGGGTTATAATTGTAATATATTTGCATAGCATGATAATAGTATGGATTCCAATTTGATATCTTCCATAGTATGATAATGGTATGGTTCCAATTTGATATATTTCTATAGTATGATAATGGTATGGGTTATAATTGTAATATATTTGCATAGCATGATAATAGTATGGATTCCAATTTGATATCTTCCATAGTATGATAATGGTATGGTTCCAATTTGATATATTTCCATAGTATGATAATGGTATGGGTTCTAATCTGATATATTTCCATAGTATGCTAATGGTATGGGTTATAATTGTGATATATTTGCAATAGTATAAAGGTATGGCTCCAAATGTGATATATGTACATAACGTGATAAGAGCATGAGTTCAAACTGTGGTATATGTGAATGGGTATGGCTTCAAACCATGATATATTTGCATAGTGTGCTAAGGGCCTGAGTTCAAACTTCGATATATATTTGCATACTGTGATAAGGGTATGGGTTAAAATGTGATATATTTGCATAGGATGATAAGAATTTTGTTTGAAACTGTGATATATTTTCATAGGCTGATAAGGGTCTGGGTTCAAACTGTGATATACATACTTCGAGACATATGATGTAATAGGGCGAATTTATAAAGACGTTTTTCCTTCTTGTCATTGCTTGATTCTTTATTGTTATCAGACTCCAGAGAAGGACAAATAGGTGGCTGTATATTGATACGGTCTGAGTCATAAGTGTTCTAGACGAATACCCCCCCCCCTTGATAGTGTTACATGTAAGTCTAAACTGTTATTCGAGCACGTGACACTTCAGCAGGACCAGATGATAACCACTATCAGCTTCTGAAACTTTTTTCTGACACACCGCTAGATACACTGCGAAACATTTTCAAAATAATGTAGGAATTATCACATTCTTGGCGATAAGCAACGGTGATACCAGTACCCAAACCTGGAAAGATCAATACGACCCTTCCACCTATCGTCACATAGCATTTACAAGCTGTTATTTGCAAAACCATGGAATGAATTATGATAATCGTTAGACTACTCAGGTATTTTGAATCCAACAACCTACTATACGATGTTCAGTGTGGACTCAGACGCCAGAGGAGCAGCATCAACCATCTTGTCAGACGTGACCATGTATTAGAGATACTGTCATATAGAAAAAAGACGTAGTTGCCGTCTTTTTCGACTTGAAGTACGCTCATAAATCCACATGAAATTACGCCATAATGAATGACCTATTCAAACTAGGTGGAAGGCATAATGAATGACATATTCAACCTAAGTCGAAGTGATAATGAATGACCTATTCAACGTAGGTCTAAGGCATAATCAATAACATATTCAACCTAGGTCGAAGTCATAATGAATGACCTATTTAACCTAGGTCGAAGGCATATTGAATGTTATCACATAGTAGGTATAGTTTTCCTATAGTATGTACAGTTTCATATTTTTGATATTACCACACGTTAAAATATCACTTTATGTGATTTTGATTGGTCCAAATAAGCCCATGAGAGTACCTTCTTTACTGATTGGCTGGGATCGTGGGAAAACGTTTATAACCCCGCCTTCTGGAATGTTTTGTTTTGAATGAACATTTTTGGCGGCCGCTTTTTAACTCGACTCGCGAAAGGAAATTGAGGAAAAATTATCACGGCTGTCTGAATATGGATATGTTACCCCCACAAGGGTTTGTTATGTCATGTATAACAATATCATTATAACAAAAATGACGTAAAACTACAAGACTAGAACAACAATAAGAAGTAAAACTAAGGGTATTGCTTATTTGATAGCGGGGTGGGGGGAGGGGGCGGTATATCTGTAACATAGATATAGAATCCACCGTATATACAAGCGTGGTTTAAATGTTAACTTATAGAAGTAAATAAACTCACCTTTGTTCACAGAAGAATCTGGACATAAATGGGTCTCCTAACTGACAGAACTTTATCCAACCACAGCATCTTTACGCAGTATATATGGGATGCAAATCCAACTCAATATGAAATTTGTTTACATCTTCTGTACAGTCTATTGTTCCAAATCAAATGCTCCAAATATCCGGTCACAAATGCATTGCAGTAAATGTGAGAATTTTTGCATCCAGTAATCCTATTTCACATGAAAATCGCAACAATGTAATGTTTAGTTCTGAAAGTGACATTTTAGGGTAAACATGTACTCTAGGTCTACTGTGTACCGTATCAAAACAATGTGGCATCACATCGCATTTATCTTTCTGTTTTGAAAAATGATTTTGTCGTTATAAAATATTCTGTTTATTCGCATGGAAGCTTTTTCTTTGATTTATAGTTTGTAAAAAAAATACAATCTACTTTTACCAGTTCAGTTTTGCTTGGGACTATATTTTATGCACAACAAATGAAAGGTGCACCGTCTGTCAGAATGAACGAAATTATTTGTTCTTCTTTCTATCTAAATAATTTCCACTGAAATAAAAGCTATGTGATAAAAAGAATCTCAAATGTGTAATGATTTAATATTAAATTTATGAAACTCGTTGAGTAATGTCCGCTTTTACTCGCCAAGGCTCGCAAAAGCTGGACATTATTCAACTCGTTTCATAAATTCGATATTAAATCATTACCCATTTGAGATCCTCTATACCTATTTAACCTAGGTCCAAGTCATAATTAATGACCTATTCAAACTAAATCGAAGTCATAATGAATAACCTATTCAACATAAGTCGAAGTCATAATGAATGACATATTCAACGTAGGTCGAAGGCATATTGAATGACCAATTTAACCTAGGTCGTAGTAATAATGAATGATCTATTCAACCTAGGTCGAAGACATAATGACCTGTTCAATCTAGGTCTAAGGCATAATTAATGACCTATGCAACCTAGGTCGAAGTCATAATGACTGACTCTACATGAAATTAAGCCATAATGAATGACCTATTCAAACTAGGTCGAAGTCATAATGAATGACCTATTCAACCTAAGTCAAAGTCATAATGAATGACATAACATGAGACGGGTTTAGCCCGGGCAGCATCCACAGGCAGTATCATTCATCCTGTTCAGTATCAGCATTAACTATCGTATTTCAGGAACTGACTGCACATTGTATGTTGACATTTTGATCAGTCATTAAAAAAATATGCATACCATTAACATCAGCTACAGGTGGGCATAAACAAAGTTAAGAACTGGGCAGAAGAAAACGTTGGCCCCATAGTCACATTGGCATTAAAGGTAATGAATGTCCATGTAAAGAAGCAAAAGCTGTCCTGCGGTCACCCGTTTCCCAATGAAAAATCCGATACACTAACTTAAAAGATTGTATAAATCAGTATTTACGTCAGTAGGGTATTAACGGGGGGGGGGGGGCGGTTGTCCGTGGGCGCCAGAGGTCTAGGGGCACCAAAACAGCTGATAAAATATTTGTTTCGAAAATTACCAAAATTGTATTTGTAAATTTGTTACTGTTGAATCCCGACCATTCAGCAAATTATATAACCCACCCGTATAACAAGAATTTGTAAACTCATTTCTGCTGCTAGCGTGTACTTCATGATCAAACTGCTACTTTAACTATCGGCCCCCCCCCCTCATCCCGCTAATCACGCTTTTCGCATCAATTCGAGTGATAGGGATCAAGACATCGATTAATACTATCGACTGGGTACAAATCGGTTCAATCAGACATCTATCTTTGAATCAGCCAGACAACCACTAGTAGTTAGATTTATGGCAAGGGGTATGGGCGGATTATATTTTTGTAAAGAAACAGTCCATTAATAAATTGATTTTGTAAAAATTCATGGTTTCTGTACATGCTTAACAGTAATATGTTTGACGTGAAATTATTAGGCTTAACGTGGAAATGACAGACATGCATACAATGGTGCCTGATTGTCTTGTGTGAATGACAGAATTTAGATGCCAGGAAAGGCCACCAAATGGCATTAAATTGCAAGAAAACCGTTGTTGGTCAGGGCTCCGCCCCGGGACCAGCTGGAAAACCTTAAAGCGCTCACCCAAATCCTATAAGCTGGTGGGAGAATATATATATATATATATATATATATATATATATATATATATATATATATATATATATATATATATATATATATATATATATATATATATATATATATGGGGGTTGTTATTTTTGGGGTGGGGTGCTCCCAATATTTTATTTAAACTATTGTAGAAGTCCCACCCAGGCTCGATTTTGGTTGGAAGTTAAATTAGTGAAAGATAGATGTAAAGCCCCGGGCCCCCAGTCAGCAATGCCGACGGTTAAATGATTAAATATACAAAAGGTTGAAAGTCAATGAATAACAATTTAATAACAATTCAGTAATCAAATGACTCAAATTTCCAATTACACTCCTTCCGCTCGACCCTTTAATAGCCTATTGCATCACTTGATTAGCAGTGTGAGATTGATTTCCACCTGTCCTTGTATTCTACTCATCTGTGGTATTCTTCTCTCTCCTGTTTCTCCCAATTCCTTCTCCTCTTCCTCCCCGACTTTCTCCAAATTCATTCTCCTCCTCCTCGACTTCTCTATACTCTTTCTTCTCCTCCTCCACTTTCTCCTCCAGACTCCTTTTCCTGCTCCTCCACCTTCTATCCATCTTCTCTCCACCGACTAGATTTCTGACGACTTCGACTGTTCTGGTAGTCTCAATTCCATCTCCACCTGTTGGAGACTCGGGACTCAATTGAACCGGAAGTTCTCTGTCCCCTAAAAAGCTTCCTTTTCGAAGCTTTGGATGAGAACACGCCCCGCTCAACCCGTGGACTTTCCTTTTGATCTTAGACTAACTTTAACACATAGGTGTGAAGTGATGCGATCTATCGCCTTCGCCGATTCAAGATTCCGGGTCTCCGGCCGGTCATGTAACCTTGCGTAAGAGATTAACACTAGCCTGCGGCAATCTTTAGACATTAAACACAACGCCGCAGTAATATTCCCAAGACTGTAGATTATAGCTTGCTTATACATGACTTTACAGCTGGGGCTTAGCAAACGTGACAATATATACCTCTATTCGCAAGGGTTTTAGTGCCTGTGTGAGAAATCTTGCCAGTAGCTTCCCTTGCGTCGGTGGTTCTTACCGAGTTTTGTAGGGTGTTTCCTCCACCACTTATACTGGTGGCCATGTATATCGTATGCTGAAAAATGGCGTTAAAGCCACAACATCTTTACGTTTTATATTTTTCACATTCTTCGAACTTAACCCGCTGTTAGCGCTGCAAAGCCACATTTGTAACATACATACATACATACATACATACATACATACATACATACATACATACTCTAAATTTGACAGTACGAAAATATCACTATTGAGGAAACGGCACGAATTCGGTATTTTCAAGCGTGAGATTGCTTTGCGTAGAGCAGGCGACACTTACAAATATGAATTGAATTGAACTGAATTGAATTGAATTGAACTGAGTTGAGTTGAGTTGAGTTGAGTTGAATTGAATTGAATTGAATTTAATTTAATCGAATATGCGTGTACTAATGAGAGAGTGAGTGAGTTTGAGTGTAATAAATCCTGCGTACTTACTAAACTAATAGCTGTCATTGTACAAAGAAATAGAAACGAAGTTATACGGAAACAGGTTTAGTTCTATAACTTTTGCAATATGAAATATCTGTCTATGTGATCGATATATATATTCAACGCTATAGCAAACTGCATGTAAGAGTTGATAGTATCTCTGACAGACTATTTTAAATAAGTAGTTCACTTTATGTATTTACAAATTATTAAAAGTAGAAAAATATTACAAAAATATAACAGATTCTACTTTGAGTAGGATACATCCACCAGGCTAAAAATAAAATTATCTGAGCCAGTTATGTTCAATTTCTTTGAAAAGTCTGTTTTTCGTGAACACTTAATGCACCCTCCGCAGTAACCGGGTCCTATCTTTATAGACCGGTATAACTTTAATACAGATACTTGTAGACTGTGAGCCAGACCGACTGGGAAATACAGAACAATCGAGGTATTATTTTAGAGAAGTTTATCACGGTTACTCCTCGTATAAGCGAATGTAAGGCCAGGGTTTGAAATGCATTTCCTTATATAAATCATTCTACATGTATCTTCGATAATTCCTTAAGTTCGAAGCGGCCTTTTGTTAATAATATTTTTCTTCACGGCATGTATTCGATGCAAATTTTTCCCAAAAATTGTCCGAGAAATCAAATGCCTGACTACAAAATAAAAATGCAATATTTTCTTTGCTCTACTTTTTGAGGTATATAAATTAGCAATCGCCGCCAGAGAACTCAGTATTTCTCACCTACTGCCAGAAATACTCAACACTTCAATACTTTACGGCCTATTTCTGTCAGACAGAGAGAATTGGTCAATATTAAACTTGAGCGTATTCTCTTTCCAATCACAGATGTGGCGTTCTGCCTGGATGTAAATTATACATTTCTGTTAATCTACATGTCGAATATACAGTTTTGAACCAGACATGTTTAGACTAGTTAAGCTGGTAGGCCAGGATATAACGTTATCAAGCACCTCTTCTGTTCGGTCGTCCCAAATACGTTTAAGTTCGAAGTGATCTTTGAAGAGTTTAAATGACTAAAGGCATGAAATGAAACACGATGTAGAAAAAAGAGGTGAAGTCGGAAATCAGAGAATGAAAAATCAGAATACACAGAAAGTACTCGGTTCAAAATCGTAGTAAAAATGCATCATCAAAAGCAAAAAAAAAAAAAAAAGTTTGATAAATGCCATAATTGTATTATCTTGAACTTCCCTAAATATTTAGAAACGGTTCTATACATAGCACTTTTTATAGCGACTTTTCGAGACGTTTAATTAATATTTGTAGATCAAATGGAAACACCGTTTCCAGTTGAATAGTTGGGAGAAACAAAGGAGATATTGTGGAAACATGTTACTTCAAGCCAAGAAGTTGTACTGCCATTACTTTAATCGTTCCACTATGTTCAACAGTCTTGCCCGGCAATGTCTCGTCTATTCAGTTACAAACAATAACAGGACTAATATCCACCGCCAGGCGAGACTGATCGCATAATATTTTGGAACATATATCAGTTTGTCGGGAATGAACAACTAACCTATAAGACATCCTGTCGACGGACAAACGCATTGATACGACATATCAACAAACTCGCTTGCCAAACGACGAACTCGCCTACTTCACACGAAAGTCGGCGAGGTATGTATAAAACAAGATGAAAATTCGTGAAAACCATATAAGAAAAAGAAAACCAATGAAACGAATAAGAATGATACCGTTATTACAACAAATTCTGTATTCTGCAAATAACTGGGTTAATCAATATCCAGTTTGGAAAAAATATTTTAAAACACCTTGTTTCTGATAATATCTCGTTCCCTTCCGCTTTCTTTTCAGTATAGATCTGTTTGAATGTCATCTACATGATAATTTCGACAAAAAAGTTAAGAATACTTGCTGTCGAATTAAGGGGCAGCGATTGACATATAAACATCATACAAGAAAACATTGCCAGGCAAAGACAAACAATGTTGCAAACAAACTCGACAAGACTCGTGATAAGGTAAGCTTTACTTATACTCGAATGTAGTAGAGAATATGACATTATGGGAACACTTTTCGACAAGCAGTTTTTTGTTCCATTTTTACTTTATCCACTGATATGATAAATTCGATTGGAAATTTAATAATGCAATTTTGGTACAATTTGTGTTTGTGAAATTATTAATATAAACTATATATTTATGAACACAATAATTGCGTTTAAAAGTTTACAATATTGATTATTGTTTAATGAATAAACAAAAGGAAATAGAGGATTTTAGGAATATAAATATTTTTGTAAAATGTATTAAAGGAATAAAATGATGTTTTACAGCGTATGAAATGATGTTTCAGATGTCTTAATAATACAGTTTAAAACGTAGTTTGAAATGGCGCTAAAATTAAAAATAATTATGTATTTTTATAATGGCTCTCAAATTATTAAAATTGATGCTATTATAAACGGTTTACTGTTTGCACGGGTACTTATTGTGTTGTACACATTCTTTAGAAAAACAACAAGTTAAGATTTATTCATCTGTATTACAAATGATAAACAACGTTTACACAAAAGCTTTCAACAGATTGGTTCACTTGTATTGCAAATGATAGACAAGCTTTACATATCAAAATTTTTTAAACCGATTGATTGACATCATAAATGTGAAAATCTATTTATAATGGAATATTTTTATGCCCATAAGCATAGGTTTGCATGCCGTCTTCTTTGATATACCTTTGATGACAAGTGGTGACACTAGTTTTATTAACGTTGTATAATCCCATGTGAGGGTTAAACATTTTAATATTATACCTTGTGTGATCAATTTCCACTTTTCTCAAATAACGATTTTCTGTAAAATTCAAGATTCAGTTCTTCTGTTTGCAACACCTTTTGCATTATGGTCTTTTGTGTCTTCACTCACACGCGAGTATATTTTTGGTGTCAGGCCAGCAAATTTCTTTATAATGTCTCCGTTCCATCATCATTAATTATTCTCCCACCTTTTTTATTTTTACTTTTATACTATGTTCAGGATGATACGAATGAACATCACTCGTATCATATCACATAATATTATTTTTCATATTATAAATACTTATTTTTTGCCAAATGTTATAAAAACTGTCTGTATCAGCTCAGTAGTTTTACCCTTAAAATATTTTCAAGTGATAATGATAAAAGTTATATATCAGTAATTTTGATACATCGAATATGGATTGTCACGCATAAATTGGTCTATTTAGCACTATGTTAAGTTTAACACTATGCATAGCTTGCTACCATCTGATCATGGAATATATAACATAATATAACATAATATAATATAATATAATATAATATAATATAATATAATATAATATAATATAATATAATATAATATAAAAATATTTTCAAGTATTCGCAACAAATTGAAATAAACTAGTTGAAACACAATAAATTTAGAGGTTTAATTCATGTAGAAACAGTCATGTAAAGTTTTGCAAACACAACGGTTTTTATGTTTTATTTGTTTGTCTTGTCTATGTTTTGTATCTGCCTTTGAAAATTACTCATTAAGAGTCGAAAGCGCTCAGGCTAGTTAGATACTAGTTTTACACTGTTCGATGTCAGTTTATTGCATTAATCTTAATCAATCCCTGACACACGTGATCCCTTGCTGGATCCAATGTACTGGAAAGGACTGTTATTCGCCATATGATTTGTATTCTTTATTGAAAAGTGGATCCATCGGCAAATAAACGAGATCGGTGATCTTGTGCTGTGTCATTTATATATAGAAGAACTTAAAAATGAAGGTCAATTTTCAACATTGAGTGAATTCATGTTGTTGATCGACACGTTGAAAAATATACACTGCTAAATGATTGCAAATGGAGTTGATTTTCAACATTCAGTGAGCTCGTGTTATTGATCAAAACGCTGAAAATATACACCGCCAAAGGTATGCAAATGTATATTTTTGTATTATTTAATAATAATTTTCGAATATTATCGACACGTTGATTTTGGTTTTGAGCGAGCTGCTTACATCCTTAATTTCATTTTCATTAAAATGCATCTTAGCGAATTTGAAATCTGTAATGTTGCCCAAAAAATGATTTCACAGTCAGTTGTCTGTCATATTTTACAGATATGCATTTCCGTTTGGTTTAAACATATTTTATTGTCACACTGTGATATAATGGGATTGGGCAAAAATTCTAACAACTTACATTAAGCCTCTCCCTACATAATACAAGTATTACAACACGTGACAGTGACTAATAATAAAAATGATGGGGGGGGGGGCATGACAGTAATCACGATTTGAGTAAGTTATTTAAATCGTCCGGTGTCGGTTATATATTTACATACATGTTGTAGAATTCTATAATTTTCATTTGCATCGCATTTTCCCCAAAGCAGTAAATCTAAACAAACAGTTGCATATGACACTGAGAGTAATTTTCTCATCAGCTTAGCTCGTTGTCAATACTTGGGACAGAACAAAGGAAATGCATGGTGGTTTTAATCCATCGCAGGAACAAAAATTATTATTATTATTATTATTATTATTATTATTATTATTATTATTATTATTCATGACAAGGTTTTATTTCAGCACAATAAGGGGATGAAGAATGCAGAGATGAGTCATCTGCAAAATGACGAGTGAGAGAGAGCTCATACCATCGGCAATATCGTTGACATAAATTAGAAACAAGAGAGGCCCAAGTACGGATCCGTATGGCACAAAAGCACTTATAATCATTTTTCATGAATAAGCATCGTGCAAAAGGACAATTTATTTTCTGTTACTTAGATAAATGTCAAACTATTTTATCAGATTACCTGAAACACCGTACTCATTCGATTTATAACAAGTATATTTGTAAGACCCGTTCAAAGGCCATTGATAGATCACAAAATACAATACAAGAATTTTGAGGTTGTTCTAGTGATATGCAAATACTATGATACATTTCAATCAGCTGTTAAACAGTGGAGTGACCAGGAAGGAATCCTGATTGATACTTATAAAAAAGACGGTTTTGATGACAGTTATTACACCATCAGCTAAGTAGAGATTGGTCTACAATTGGCAACCTTGTGTAAATCCCAATTTTTAGCAATGGGAAAAATGTGCCCAAGTTTTCATGTATTTAAAGATTTGCTTTCCTTTGACGATCGATTATAAAGCATTGTTGGTGGTGCTCCTATTGTTTCGCTGACAGCTTTAAGCATTCTATGACTTACGCCATCAGGCCCGGTGGCTTTATTGACAGAAATGGGATTTATTATATCTTTAATTTCTTTTCAGTGATAGTAATTTCGTGTAGGATATCAGAGCATCTTTATTTTAAAAAATAGGGAGAGGAACATTGCCATCATCAATAGTTGAATTCAAACTAAAATAATCATTTAATAAAATAGCCTTTACTTTTTAATTTTTAATGCAAACGAAACATTATGTATTGTATCTATAAGTTGGGAATAAAATTTGATGGGTTTATCTCTTTTCAAAAACGATTTTGTAATTTTCCAACTTGTGTAAGTAGCATTTTTTTTTTTCAGAATCTGAAAGATGTGCATTAATATTATCCATATATTGTTTTCAGCACATTTTTTCATGTTGTTTACTACATTCCTGATTTGTTTGACTTAACTCCAGTCATTTGGCCTAACACAATTCAGGACAAATTTGCGTCCTCTGTCTCTTTGCCTTATAATTTTTCTTAACTGGCAATTAAACCACGGTTTATCGGTTGAGCGAATTGTTAATGTTTTACAAGGAATAAACGAAGCTGAAAATTCTAATAATTTGGTTATGAATATATCAACCACACCATCAATATCTCTTGGTGCAAGCAAAAAGATTTACCCAGTTAGCTGCTGTTAATGGGGCCAAAGGTGGCTGAGTGGTCTAAGGTGCTCGCCTATACCGATGTCACATTTGCTAAGCCGCTATAAAGTCATGTAGAAGCTATAATCTACTTGTCTTGGGAATATTACCGCGGCTATGTGTCTAAAGATTTCCGCGGGGTTACTGTTGAACTCTTAAGCAAGGTTACATGCCAGGCGAAGACCAAAAACTTGTGTCGGCGAAGGCGATAGATCGCACGACTTAACAAAGGCTTTTCGTTATCGCACTTATATGTTAAAAATTAGTTCCAAGATCAAAAGGAAGCCCACGGGGTGAACGGGGCGAGTTCTTCTCCGTCCACACGTCGACAGAGCGAGAGGGACATTGTCCGCTAAGTTTGATTGGATCGGTTCACAGCGATATCCAATCGAAATTGAGATAGAGGGTGTGATTACAATTCAGACCCGAATGATACTTTCCCAACTCGTAAGAGAAAATTTAGTATTCACCTGGAAGGATTGCAGATCAATAGGGTTTACTCCGAGAAAAGAAGCCACTCGTAATTTGGCGGCAAAACTTAGAGGTAGCTTCTAAAGAAAAACAAAACTTCGAAAAGGTCAGCAAATTATTTGCTCGATTTTTGCAGAATATTACGGCATCATAGCTGTAATTATTAGTAGCATGTATACTTAATTACTAGCATCGTTTAGTATGTAGAATTTCCTTAGTAGTGTTTCATTTACATGCGTATTTGAGAAATGGGCTTGAGCCTACGTAGATAATTATTAGATGCGAGGCGGAATTATGTAGATTGTTAGCGTGTAGTCAGAGTTAATTTTGTAATTCGCTGTTAGGTTACTTCCTAGTAAACCGGTGCATTTATTAATGTTAGAATTTACACATGCTTGAATTGTGAATTTGGAAACAGGGTTGAAGCATGTAAGATTATTTACTATGGACGTATGAATATATCAGAGCATGGATATTTGAATATTTGCGAACTTTGTATGAGTTGTAAGGTAAAGAAATGCGTCTGATTATTGTGATATAGTTTAGCATAACGGGATGAGGAATATGTACTGATGTGACGGAATTTATTGATATATGTATAAGAAGCAATTGATACCGTGCTGTATTACGACGTTTGTTTTACCATAAAATAACTTATGGGTATCTCGATGTGAACGAATGCGTGACCGAAGAAATTTAATAACCATCATCTTATGATAGGATGTGTGTAGTGTGAGATGAGAGAGCTAAGGGAAAAGATTGTACCGTCCATGTGTTTTCACAGGAAGCTTTTCAGGGGACAGAGAACTTCCGGTTCTATTGGGCCTCAAGTCTTCAAGAGTTGGAGACGGAATTGAGACCGTAGCCGTGACAGTCGAAGTCGACAGAAGAGTAGTCGTGGTAGAGAAAGTGGAGGAGGAGGAGAAGGAATCTGGAGAAAGTGGAAGAGGAGGATAAGGAGTCTAGAGAAAGTGGAGGAGGAGGAGGAGAAGGAATTTGGAGAAAGGTCGGGGAGGAAGAGGAGAAGGAAGTGGGAGAAATAACAGAGAGAAAAAGGATACACCAGATGAGTAGAAATACAAGGACAGGTGGAAATCAATCTCACACTGCTAATCAAGTGATGCAATAGGCTTATTAAAGGGTCCATCGGAAGGAGTATAATTGGAAATTTGAGTCATTCGATTATTGAATTATTATTAAATTGTTATTCATTGAATTTCAACGTTTTTTGTATATTTAACCATTCGGTATTGCTGGCTTTGAGCTCGGAGCTTTACATCTATCTTTCACTAAATTTAACTTCCAACAAAATAGAGTCTGGTTTGTACTTTTATAATAGTTAAATAAAATATTGGGAGCACTCCACTCCAACCATAAACATCGTCACAACCGATCACTGCCATTTCACCTTCGTCCGCGTGAGTTCGAGTCTCAGGCTCTGCCAGTGTGGGCACGTGAGAAAGCTGTTTATAGCTTCCCGTGTGTTGGTGGATTTTCTCTGGGTTCTTTCCCCACCAATTAAACTAGCCGCCATATTTAGCGTATCGTGCGCTAAGAAATGGCGTTAAATCCAAAACAACAACAGCTCCTGTTATCGACGCGTTAAATTTGTTAAAATCAGCTTGGCTATAAATCTAGACACGGCACATATAGGCCGCTTGGGGTGCATGTTAACACTGATTGCTATATTAGGAGCATCACAGTCACCAGATTCTTTATCAATTCTTAAGATGTCAATGTGAATTGTATTTGTACCAGTGCTTGCAAAGACTGGATCAAGCAAGGTTTTGGTAACAGAAGTAATTCGTGTAGGATTTCTTATCAGATTTTGTAGACTATATCTTGCCATTAAATTAACTAAATTTTCAGAAATAGAAGGTACATGTAAATCAGTGTTATAATCCAACATAATGATAATACATCTGTACATGTCACTAACTATATGAAAACTTTTCCAGAAATTGGTATGAGAGTAGATTGATCAATACCCTTCCCTAAGGCTATTTTATGCGAGAGTTCTTTGTGATGATGAATCCAGAATGAGAATTTAACAACGGTGGGAAAACATAAGTTTGTTTCATTTCTTTAAATAAATTTCATAAGATTCCAGGGACGGTTTGGGATTAGAAGATTTTGTTTCAATTTGACTAAGATCAGCACGTGGAGTCAATTTATCTTTTGCCAAACTTTTCAAGTTTGTTAACCCCGTTCCTCTGTTTCTTATATCTAGAAAGTTGGTGTGAATTCAGTGATCGCCATTCTTTCTTTGATTAGCCTCATTAGCCTTTACAAAGTCCTTCTTGTGATGAGAACGTTTAATTATATGCATCTCGCCAAGGTGTCACATTTTGCGGCCGGCATGTCGGTTCTGTTTTCCTCATTGGATTTGTAATTATTCTCGCATCCACATACCAAATAATGAAATCTCGTCGGTAGATTATGTCAGTTTTGTTAATTATTTCAAAGAGATTCTAATCAGAATAAAAATTTAAACTTAATTATAATGACAAAAAGGGGCAAAAAGAATGAGAAATCTTAAGTTTCTCCTTTGATGATCAAAAAGAAAGTTGCCGTAATTAATTAAGTTTGATAAGCTAGGAACAATTTCCAGTAAATGTACAAAGAAGGTCCATTTAACCATTTTAAAATAAGGAAAGAATGAAGTATTCGCAATGTACATTTTCAGCGAACGGTAATTATTTACTTCGGTTCAATTATGAAGAGTTCAACTATGTCGCAACAGCTTCATGCTGTTGAGTTTTTTTTTCTTCTTCTCAGTGCTGAATTAGACCACTGCTTGAATCATTGATATACGGTCTTTCTATACATGTTAATATACTGGGGAAACAATACACATATTGCCGTGACCAGTCTATGCGCTCATATTGTTTATTGGGAAAAAAATTAAAGTTCAGACACTGTCGTACTCACCACTAGTTCAACTGGATAAAAAAATAGTCAGATGTTTGTTAATAAATCTGACTTGTCTCTCCGTATTTTACATGAAGCCAATATTGAGGTTAATAGAATCTATGTTTGGTTTTGTACCGAGACATGGAAATCCCAGTCAAGGAATTACATTATTTGTCTCCCCACGAGGCTCTGCCGAGTGGGAGACAAATAATGTAACCCCGCGACTAGGATTTCCTTGTCTTGGTACAAACACCGATATAGATTATTTTTCTCACCCATTTTTTCCCCCGTTAAAATAACTGCACATTAGCAGGTTCCACACATACAGTCTTAATCATCTACTTTTATTGCCTCTCACTTTATATAAAGGTCATCAGGTCTTGTATTCTTAAATGAAAATCTGAATAATTGTCAAAGTAGAATCTATCTATATCTGCCGCTCATAGAAAAGAAACAAGAATCAAGAAAACTGTTATAAAATAGTTGTGTTGCACGGTATTGTTCAAGTCTCGAAACACGTGCTATTATTTGTAAACGCGCTTTAATACTAATATATTAATGAGGGTAATGGTGCGACCAGTCGACTCAAAGTACACAAAACCATTTGATTTTATTACTGTATTATCACATTTAATAGATGGATGTCATATGAAAATAACAATAAATAATTAACATATTTTAAAAGGATAACTTTAAACTTTCATCAGTTCTAATTTGGAAAAGATCTATAGTAGTCAATGGTACTGTAAAGGACACGGCTCTAACGAAGTGTGTAATGACTATGAGGAGATTTGTTATTCCTGATTTTCTTGGAAATGTATATTTTTTGTCTTGGAAATACGGTCAGTGTTGCTATTACCAGTGAAATAAATTTCTACATGGAAATGTTGTGGAACAGCGTCTGGATTGATGAATGAACCACTCTGATTGGTTAGTGCTGAAGTTTTCATTTGCAATTACATTATTGATTTAGCTGGGGTGGATTATGGGTGTTCGAAAAAGTTTGAAGAACGTAGGTCTGACATAACACATTTCTGGTTGTTGCGGATGCTCTTGAGATATTTTGAATTTTTGCAGCCAGTGGTGTGTATTGCCAGTGTGTCTGGACATTGTTTTCTGTTATAGTTCGTTCCACACGGCGTCGCGAATTTTATCAGTAGCTGGGAGGGTGAACAGACCATTTTTAGGAGGGTTTATTTGTGAAAATAAAACTTCCTACGAAAATGAACAGACAAGTGTCAATAACGCTAAACCGAGACCTCTAACCGGGTTGCACTAAACCGAGACCTCTACAGGGTTAGCGCATGTTTTTTGACGTTTGTATTTTCAAATTTTTATGCGTCCTCGTTTACCCACCCCTGGTATAAAACACCTGTTGGTTGTCACCCTTGTAATGACGCAGTTAGGTGGCGTAATTAAATTATTATTATGTCAATAATAATGAGCGATCCTACGCTAATCTTGGAATCTCGCAGAGCTAAACTGGCTTGAAAACGACTAGGTGCAATTAAGAAATATCTCCCCGTCCATGATTCTGTCAAGCAACAACTGCAATCACGTCAGGAGTCTCAGATGGAATTTACAGAAGGTACAGAACAGTTATTTAAACCAATTGTCGAACTAACAAAGAAAACTGTTATAGCAACTGAGACAGCTCAGAAAGTTCTTGATACATTGCCTGTTGACATTGTTGGCCGTCTTCGAGCAACTAGACCACCACCACCCCGACAACCTCCTCAACCACAACCTGAAGATCAACTATCACCTCCGCCAACAGTTAGAACTAGCATTATAGATAAATTTACGCCGGAAGGTATTGCCGCCATCAAAACCCCAGGCCAATTAATTAATATTGCCGCGTTTGGATACAGGGATAAAGATATGTAAAACCTGAATATATTAAAACTCTGAAATCTGCATATTGGGTTAAAAATGTATATTGCGTAGCTACTGATAGATCGCAGATCAGATCTGAGGAAGATGTTAATAATTTTAACATTTTTAACCAGGCAGTAGATGACTATATTGAACAAGCAAAACAAAAAAGGAAACAAAAGAAGAAGAATCGAAGTGGCAACTTAAGCTAGACAAGAAAGGAAATCAACCTTAATAACAAGTAAGGAAAAAGCAGACGAAACAATATGTAAGGAAAAGGAAAAATAGTATGATACAAATCCTGACCCCGGTGCCACTGAAAGTGGTCTGTCCAGCGCTAGCGATTGGGTTACTCCTGGTACAGGTACCAAAGGAAGTGGCCTTGATAAACTTTGTTCCAATAACATCCTTGCCGATGTTGATAGACTAGAAATTCTGATTGGCGGAAGACGAGCCGGTAATAATTCCTCAGAAATCATTAATGAAGCAGCTGGTATTTGTCAGAGATTATTTACAGGTGTTATCATGGACATTTATGTTTATCTGTCCCTTATGGATGAAATTGTTAATGATTACCGCAGTGATTAATGCAGTTAGATCAGTGACAAGAAAATTGTGTGATCATACATAATTCTCAGCCTAGAGCAACATATAAAACGATCTACGGAGATGTGCTCGGTGATGTTGATCAGGGTCTATTCAGAAGGATAGCCCCAAAAGCAATACCGACTGCACAACAACTGGGAATGAAAGCTATTGACGTTGTTCGTGATGAAGGTATTGGTGGTGTTGGTGATGTTGCTAGTAAGGCATTCTCAGCATTCAAGAATAGACTAGCAAGATTAATACGGCATCAGCCAGTAAAACTGCAGCCAATAAAATTGCCCCGCGCCGAAGTTATGCCTGCAAATGTTAGTAAAATAAGAAATCAAGCTGAAAATCAAAGACTAGCAGAGTTGGCTGGTGTACCTCTGCCACTGGTAGAATCGGACAAAGAAAAATATAACTGCTAGTCTAATAGCAGAAAGTGGTCTTCGTGTTAGACGATAGAAAATTATAATAATGTTCAAGCGTATATCTGATCCCGCATTTGACATGGATGCGACAGTCCTCGAACATGAATCGGTACGTGATTATCAATATTCGTATGCTGCATAAGAGCCAAATCAGCGTGGAAGAATTGAGCTGCAAGTTCAGAATACAAGCAGATATTTCTTACCCGCTGCAGCATTTATTGAAGTAGAAGGTGAAATTTTAAAAACAGATGATACTGAATATGGAGCTGATGTTAGAGTTGTTTTTTCAATAATGGCATCGTGGCGTTGTTCAACAGTACCACGTATAGCATCGACGGAAGAAATATTGAATCATACCTGGAAAACGTCGACGTTACCACCACGATATATGGGTCTAGCAAGACATTCCGATGATTATTCAAGATCAGCTGGTCCGTCAATGATGTTTGTGAAGGATACTTCTGACCACCCTGACAATAGATAGTATAATATAAGACGACCAAGAAACTTCGCCGACGGCGCTGACGCTGATGCGTGACCGGTGGTTCATGGTGCTAATCCAGAATTCAACTTAGGATTCGCAGCACGTCGATCAATGCTGAAAGAAGGAAGTAGAAGATTTTCATGTGCAATTACACTGTCACATATCTTTGGAGTTTGCAGAAATGTCTGTAAAGTTATTTTTGGAGCCAAGGATACAGTTGTACTCGTACGAAAGGCTACATTTTAGATGCCAACAATGATACCGTCATTGACCGAAGCTCAACGGCTGCTCTCTTTTATGGACTCAGGTGGAAAATCAACATTATCATGGTTGACGATGGCCACAGATAGTGTTCAAAGTACCACTAATGGTTTATTCACATGGCAGATAGCATCGCAGCACGGTGTCTTTGCACCTCGACATATTTTCATTGCTTTCCTAGCCACTGCTTAAGTAAATTCACAATTACAAAGCACAATGATATTTGACAAACTTGGTGTTACTGAAGTTTCACTGAGAATAAATGGACATCAAGAACCATCTGAAGAAGTGTTATTGAATTTTAGGAATAATCATGTTGCACGTGCATATCATCGTTTGATGACATTCATGGGACGTGATCAAAATGTTGATTCTGGTCTACAAATATCACAACGAGATTTTATTACGCTGTATCCGATCTATTACGTTTCGCTGCAACACATGGATTTATTTAGACAATATGTCGCTGATATACACTTTGGAGCTCATGTGGCAAGAGGAGCTATTGCTAATTACAGAGCAATCGATGTTATACTCTCAGACAAAATAATGCTGCTTGAAGGTGTTGGTGGACGAATGAGAATCATTGATGCCCCAGTGGAAAACATGTAACTGGATCACTCGCGATCTATTGCATGATCTGTAATTATATCACACATGATATTATAATGTCATATCATCATGTTAATGTTACTCTGACTCCTGGTCAGATTGAAAAGCTACAATTAGCATTAGAAAAGAATTCTGGAATAAAAATATTTCTGAAATCAGCAGCGTTGCAAGGTTCAAATAAACTATCCCTGACAGAACGTCAACTCAAGCACTTAAATGACGCCAAACGATCAGCGACCGGTGTTAGACTTGATCTTTCTGCGGGTGCCATTAAATACATTGCCAAGACGGCTGGTATATTCTCACTTCTAGTGGCGTTACCATCGTTGATAGCCTCTGCAGCCCCAGCTGTTGCAAAAGCAGCTGCACTTGATGGTATTGAAACTGCTGTTGCGATGGCATTAAAGAAGGCAACAGGTCCCGAACTAAAGAATTCCAAAACAAAGGGCCTTCCAAAAATGGAAGGGGTCTAAGACTGCCAGGAACCCCTCATTCATGGTACAGTCGAGCCTCAAGCGGCTCAGGTCTGAGACTGCTCGGGACACTTCGCTAAACAGAGTATTTCGAGCTTCCCATGTCCAATTTTGGTTTACTTGATGCTGCAAAGAAATTAAGAATCAAAAACCAAAACAACCAAACAGTGATCAAACCGGTATTATTAATCTCGATGGAAGTTCTGGTCCAGGTAGTCACTGGGTTGCATACGCGATTGATCCACGGGGAGTTGCTTATTTTTTTATTCGTATGGGTTGGCGCCACCAAAAGAATTTTTAAAATATGTCAGCAGAATCGCTAACGGTTTCGTCTGGTATTTAACATTACCAACACAGACAATAACTGATCCGCCAATATATGGCCGTGAAGTACACGCTGTGCTCGATGCTGTGTCGACATCGTCATGAGCACCGCCTCATAAAGTCGTGCACGAGTATTCCACCTGACAACATCGTCGTTCAACGTTTTAAACAGGACTTAGTGTAATATACAACGGTACATATTTACGGAAGATCTGCTCTGAGTCTTAGTCAGGGCAAGCCCCAAGGTGACTTATGCAAATATGCAACCCTTGGCCAGGTCAAGGATGAGCTCGCTAATCTTTTGCATCTCGCAGATGTGGACCAAAATGAAGTTGTTTTTCATGATCAGCAAGGACGATTAAAGATGAGCAATATCCCGTTGACATTATTTTGTGGGTTCCAGATGCGATCGAAGATAACTTAGTGGTGTTTGCTAAAAGCGGTATAATTAAAAACTCAAGAGGAATCAATTCTAACACTCATGGGAGAGATTACCGGACGCATCAGAAGAATTGGAGACATGTATGGCGATCTCAGCATGAGTAGAAATACAATTATCAATGTGAGAGAACTAAAATCAGACGATGATGTGGCAACAAAAAAAAATACGTGGATATCAATGACGCCACGATCAGAACTGAGATCAGCAAATGCGTTGCTTAAACTGGCGATACATTGACTGGTTCTCTTAATATGGCTAATAATAAAATTACTGGTCTTAGTGAACCTGAATCAAATGATGACGCTGAAATGAAGAAATACGTCGACAATAGGAACATCCCAATGATGACTTCGTTAATGACAATCAATGATGGAATGACTACGTTTAGATCTGAATATACAGATGTTTTTGGGAATCCAGCATTCATCGACATTAAGCTCTCTGAGATCAAAAGATTACCGATGGTATAGTATACACAGTAGCGTCTGGATCAGCATTATGTACACCACTCAATAAATCCATCAAACATGCCGCTAAAGTTACCGGCATGTTCAGGTTTTCAGTACTCGTCTTTACAACATTTACAATATCTACCACAATTTCACGGCGTTATCCAGTTCACGGATCTTCTGGATCTATGTTAGTGATATTGGAGCAAAACGACGAGGAAATATTCGTGGTTGAATCCAAAGGAAAAGGTTCCGGCGTGTTGTACTATTGTGTATTGAATTTATCGCCAATATACCACCTACTTAAAGTGCTAGCAATTTATATAATTAACCAATTACCGGTAACCCCATTTGACGTTCAAAGTTTCAGATATGAGCAAGACCCAACAGAAAATATCATTGATGTGCATACAGTAAAACTAAAAAAATATCGCAGACGTATCGCTGTTACTGACATAACTGCATATTCTGCATCCGCCATAGTCGTTGAAACATTAACTATAATCGGATCAATATCAGCAACATACATTATAGCGCCAGTAATAGGAATTGGTGTTGCAGTTATGACAGTTCCTGGTATTCTTAATATCATCGCAAACAAGCTACCAACGTGCGCGGCTGATAAATTGCACGAATATACAACGTTGCAATCAGCGGCAACACAAGCACACGTCAAATTATCATCGCTGATGTCATCAGGGCTCAATGATGGAATAATATGAGATCAGGAATTCGCAGAAATGATTAAGGTTTACCATGAAGCAACTAGAAACCAAACCCCTCTGGCTTTGTCAGGATCTAAAGACAAGGACAAAGACAACGACGCTGTCAAGGTGGCAGACGCCGCCGACTCCGACATTTAGATCCCTGACTTAGGTAATACTGTCGCAAGATCAATCGCTGAGATTGCTAGAACAAATCGCCGATAATACAACACCACCAACAACCACAATGATATCAGCGAGTACAACCAAGCCTGAGTTTGACGTTAGCTTTCCAACGGCAATTCCAGCCAAGAAAATAGCTCTAGCACTATTGCGAGTATATTACAGCTGGCCAAATGTTAGAACAAAGTCATTCGGTGGGTTGCAAGGAAGTAATTCATTGGTATTTGCGTATAAAAATAAATCTTATGGAACACCAGACTAGAATGTTGTGGGCATACCTACGGACAGTTATCAAATCGAACAGATCAACAATGAGTTTCCGCGCAGAATGAAATCTGTCACAGGAAAAGAATCTAAGATCGCTATCACAGTTCATGAGCCAACATTATCATCCGCGATTGAAATATCAACTCCTGACTACAGCGTCGATATATATCAGTCGTCGATCCGAACCGTGTTAGGATGTCCAAAAGTAAAGCCTTCAGCACCTCCAGCACCACCGCAGCCTCAACGATCTGATTATGTTTCATACAAGCATTAGTATTGGGGAAGTAATCCAGATTATTATAAGAGTTCTCAGTTGTGGAGATCAATAAAAAAAATATCCCCTTCGGCTTTAGTGGTATATTGACTGTTTCCAAAATTAATATCACTCCGGACGGTAACGTTCTCCCCGTTAAAATGATATGGGAATATGATAACGCCGCCATAAAACCGCTATATACCAAAGATGATATCAAAGTATCATTCGATGAAATTAATCGCGAGCACAGACGAATGAGCGACAAACATCGCCAGTCATTCACCCACTATATAAACGAGTATCCCCTCGTTGATTATTTGAGGGAGGAAATCATCAAGCAAATATAGTACTTGAACCACGTTGCATCGGACCTCGAGACTGCTCATCAAAGTATTATATAGGCTGTGATAGACATATACGGATTTATCGATTATTATGATTGCCCTAGATACTCACATAAACAAATATTCCTGAACAAATATTCGATCACTGAGGCAGATATGCCAACGTTTAAACTTCCCAAATTTAACACTGACGAACTGAAGAAAAAAGTCAGTGAATATCATCAATGAGTACTACACCAAAATCATTGACGCATGAAGAGCGATATCCCCTCCTCCGAGTATTCTCAAACATAATGGTCCAGCCGATGATGGTCGTCATATATCACCAGGTATTGTCAATATTGCATAAACGGTCGCAGTCAGTCTGGTGTGTGATGCGATCGGTGGCAGCTATCAGACCCTGTCTGGGTCTGGAGTAGATCTTGAAAGATCCAGGCATGTACAGCAGGGATATATCCTAAAATCATTTACTCCTGAAGTACCACCTGCTTATTTAATTGTGCCAGTACCCTTTAATCCGGTTTATCTGAGATGTCATAATCCGCTATTATCACGGATACATTTCAGATTTACTGACCAGCACGGAAACCTTCATGATTTAAGAGATAAATCTTTGACGATAAGTTTGTATGTATAATCCTGACACAGTCAGGGACAGAGTTAAGGAGTAAACAAAATATTATATCTTCACAGCGGCAGAAGCCGCCGACTATTGTCAGCGACAGAGTCAAAGGAGACTTTGCAGTGTTTCACATCGATGTTTTGCACAGTAAAAAAATATTTTTTAACTATATCCCTGACTGTCAGAGGCAATGCCAGGAGCGGCAGACCCCGCAGACAATAATCCTTGACGAAGTCCAGGATGAATGAAACACGCGCTATTATTAGCCGGTCACATTCCTTTGGTGTTGCAAACTACTATATTCGGTGTCACAACTTTCACTTTCACAATCCGATTGTTTGCAATTCGGTTGTTTACAATCATACATAATGTTTTCAACTGTCTTGCACGTGCACTCACATTTTTTTTAGTTTCATATTCTCGAGATAACTCTGATCTAATTTTCTCACTTGCCTGTGCGAGTGGAACGAATTGTCGGACATTTGTATCATCACATACATAAGCTAGAGATTGTTTCATGACCTGTTGTAGTAATTTAATAAACCTGCATTCGGCTGCTAATGTGCATCTTCCTTCGGATTTTCGTTCTTGTAATATTTCAAAATCATTTATGATTTTTTTTCAGGATCAAGTTGTATACCCGAGGTTCGGTCATGTAATTTTTTAATTGCAGAGATAACCGCATTAATATTTTCGTGATTCATTATATAATAAAAAATATTTTAATTACAGATTGTTTTAAGTAGCAAAAATAGTAAGGGCGGTGTGTGGCTATTTCTCACTTACAGTGCTTCCGTTCTCATATATTTATATTTACCGATGCTACAGCTTCATGGTCATTGTTCGTAGTGTTTTACTCTAAGGACTCTCACTTACAGTGCTACCGTTCTCATATATTTAACGATGCTACTGCTTCGTGAATTTGGGTATTGTACCCTTTTGTTTTGGTTTTCTTGTCATTGTGGTAATTGGTGTTTTACACCCCTTATCTATTGTCCCTGACCATGTTAGGGAACTATCACTTACAGTGCTATCGTTCTCATATTTTCCGGTGCTAATGCTTCATGATCATCATCCCTGTGTTTATACCAGAACTCTCACTTACAGTGCTATCGTTTTCATATATTTATATTTACCGGTGCTACTGCTTCATAAGTTAACAGTCACTATATGGTTTATTCCTACTGTCTATTTTTACCATGAGGCGGGAGGCTCCTGTTTTCCATCTCATGGCGGAACGCTCTGTGTTCTGTACAATGCCAAGTAATTCTTCCGTCAACAGATTTATACTGTTAACTTTTAAATTTTGTGCACACCTCCCGAAAATCAAACCCGCTGAGTGCAAATTCAGAACCCACCACGTTGTTTAACAATGGTTGGGAGGTGTACACAAATTTTTAGTTATCATAACGATAATTTCCACACGTTGAGAGTGAAAATCCGCATCGCTACTGCTCGGCCACAAACCTTCTCTACTATCACATGTTTTAAAAATTGTTATGAAATTACCAATACCTGGAAATCCAAAAATAGCTCGCCTGAATTACATGCAAGGGCACGTGGCTTATTTTTTCTTTGTCAAAGCTTGCCCTATTCCTCTTGTCTCTTGTCCCTGTACAAGGCTCCTGACATGGTCGGGGTGGGGGTGGGGGTAGGGTGGGGTGGGGTAACACACCAGGGAGGCAAGGATAATGGTTTTGAGAAACACAGGAACCCAACAAAGAAAATAATTTCCTCCACTAGTGGGGGCCGTCATGAAATATTGCGCAGTTGATAACACTGCCTTGTAACACGGATACAAACGAGGATACTTTTTAATCCCTCCAGAAGTGGAGGAGGCAGATCTGCCAGGAGTTATCTCCCTTCACTTGAAATGAGATACTGAAATATTACTTTTCGTTTGCATTTCTTTGAAAAGGTTGAGTTGATTATATTAGCTGTGACACGTTGTACCGAAGCTGGGAAAATACAGAAATATTTGGCAGCTTCGTTCATTCATAGAAATATTATTTCTTCGCCTGTATCCTGATTTACAGATTTAACTGGTCTTGGATATTTATTATTATTTCCATTATCGCCCGGTTCACAATTTTTACTCTGTGTAATAACCTGAAGATTATTCAAATAATTATCAAGTTTTTGGCTGTTAACGTGATCAGTCACAAAACTATCTTCGATGAGACCATGAAAACACTCATAAATAAATTTGTGACAGAGATACCTTTTTCCCAACATTGAATCTGAGATAACCAGCATTATCAACAGAACCAACTGGTTGTTTTAGTCGACAGTTCCTAATCACACCATCATAATTCTTGATGATGGGATGCGTTACAAATTCATCGGCGTTATCTCCTTGCTCCATTTATATAGCATATATTATTTGTATAAATTATTATATTATTACTAGAGAAAATACGTAGGATGCTGCTAGTGTGAAAATCTGGCGAGATAGTCTCCAGCGTTTTTTATAGGAGATTCAACGCTACCATTTTTTTTATCGTAATACCGTTTCAAAACTCTGTATTTCTGCCTCCACAGTCTAAACACAACTGTGTTTCCCCCTGACTCCCTCGTTACATTTCAAACACGGTTTCGGTCCTAGACTCCCTCGTTGCATACTATGTAGGTGGTATCCACACAAATCCGTTACACAAGACTTATTACAAGGAGTTGTAGATCCAATCATCAACCACTTGCAACTACTCTTTGCTTGAATCATTGTATATTACAAATTAAAGTTTAATTTAAATATATATTTGCCTTAATTATATGATGGAGAAATGTTCAAAATTTTCTGCGATCAAGCCATCTCATGCTAGATTCGATCTTGACAGAATAACCCGACTTGCCGAGGCGAGCTCTGGTTGATGCTGATTTGACGAATAAGACTTTAATCAATCATATCCGTGAAACCAAGAGAGAATTTCGCAACGATGGTGCGGCTGATGTGTGGTCAACATTCAAAATTAGGCAAAACGATAACCCCCAGATTGATGCTACAATGAATGACCAGCGAGCAAGGACAATCATTAATTATCTCGACGAACAAAAATACCTTTTTATAATAAAATTTATCGTAGCGGTAGACGCCGCCGAAGTAACCTGGTTCATCCGTGACAAACGTTACCCTGTTTGAGAATCACACCGCAGTGGGGATGCTGTCACGTTAAGTAAAAATTCCAAACCAGGAATACTGACAGATATCGACAAACCGTATTATGAGCGAGCATACCCTGTGACGGTAGTTGTTTATGCAATATAACCGTTAAATGATAAGCCTAGCGTGGATGATCTTTGACGAATTAAAATTTTGACCTTGAATTGTGTTGCTGAAAGAATTGTAGAACATTTCCCAAACGCGATACGTGGAAATAGTCTAACGGATCTGGGACGCAAAACAATTAATGAATGGGCCGAGCGCGTTAAAGAAAATGAAGCTACGAACAGAGACGTTGCTGAGTTGGAAAAGAAATTAAAATTTCCAGTAAGGGTGAAGACACTAACCGGCTAGATTTTGTACGAATCAAAATATAAATCAAAGGGAGCATCGATAGAGATCGTTGATCATAACGCTCACGCGTGGACGCCAGACATTACATTATTTCCACGAACTCGAACTGTTAAATTTTATGACGGTGATGTGTTCGATTTTATCAGAAATATCAGTAACAGTGACCCTGTATCCGTGTGGTTGTTTCAAAGTTCTGAATGTAGAAATTATGATCAGTTTGTGCAGCCTAATGGAGATAGTTATCGTACAGAATCTTTTCATTCAGAGATGATAAAGATTAAGTTGAAATACACGAATGATGCTAATATTATTGAACGATTACTCAGTAATTGCTTCACCGCTCCATCAATCGTTGCTCACTTTGCTCAGGAGGAAAATTCATGGAGGCCAACACGGTTGGAATTTCTTGAAGATATAATACGCAGACGTGTCGAATACGGACACAGCAGATTGTGGAATACTAAATACGGTTATAAGGATGTTATCTCAGTTGATATGGTTGCATGTTATCCTGGAAGTTTTCTTGGAACGGGAGAGTGTTCTGAGTATTTCAACAGATTTGGACATTCAACACACGAGATGACTCCATTAGCAATAAATGGACCCTTGCCAGATTTTGACTTAACTGGATTTGCATGTATTGAGCCATTCGAGTTTGCATTGGAAAATCTTCATCCGGTTGTCGCTGTTTGGTTTGGTTGTCATTTTAATAAACGAGGATAGACTCCAATAGTTTTGTTACGATATGTGTTTAATGCAAAGATATTGATATCGTTAACCGTGAGTGAAGCAATAATATCGTATCGTCCACAAAAACAAGTATGGCTATCAAAATCCCCTGGCAATGTCAGGGCTGACGAAGATGTCAATTACGATATCAGACACTATGAAATTAAACTTGCAAAAGATCTTGGCAGAAAAATAATTGGGAAATTACACAGGGAGGACCATATGATCATAAACAACATTGTACAAGATTAATTATCGACGATGCTGAGCTCGATTTCATAATTGCTGATACAACAGAGAAAAATATATTTGTAAATTGAAATGGTGTTAACCTATCTGATGGAACCAAACTAGGCACAAGTGTGAGCTACAATGATGGTGACTCACCACAGTGTGCTCATTTAAGATCTTCGATGTTAGCGTGTGTTTCGATAAACTTATTATCGATGACAAACAGATTTCCTGATACAGCGGTTAGAGTTGCCCCAGATTCATTTTCTATCAATAAAAAAATTGCAGGATTGCTAAATGAATTACATATCGGCGTTGATGCATAATGGGGCGAATGGAGAATAACAAGAGTAAAGACACTCAGTTATTCTGATTCTACTGATTATAGACCTGAGGAGATATATTATAAAAATAGTCAAATGTCACAACCATCATTAGCACCATCGGTATGATCCTGTGACCAGACATAAAACCGTTTATCTCAACGGACCTGGCAGTTCTGGTAAAACAACACGTGTGATTGAATTATTTCGGAATCTTGACATTATTATACCAACTCCAACTCACCGACTCGCCAGAGAGATGAAAGAAGGATGAGTTAAGTCTCATACGTATCACAGTTTCTTTCGATGAAAGGGAGATGTGTGGATACCTGAACGAATGGGTGAGAAATATATTCCTAAGATCATTATCTGGGGTGAAATATGCACGGTATCCGTTGATGTATTAAAAATGTTTATTTATTGACACGGAAACAGCTGTTATCATGTGTGGAGAACATGGTCAACCACCACCTTTAGTCGGTGAATTGCCACATAGCTGGTTAAAAGAATTCGCAGATTGTTATGAGAAAATACTTGATGATCGCAGAGCTACTGATTAATCGCTGAAAGAGTTCAAGAAGTTAATCAGACTGCAGCCAGATAAGATTCAACGTGAGATAATGCGTAAGGTAATTCTAGAAACAACAAACGACGATGTTTGGAATTTGTGGAGGCCTGCTGATTTGAGAGTTGCAAGTCGGAAGATAGTTCGTGATTCACTTCAGCAACAATTATTTCTCTAACACAGAGAAAAGTTTTCAGATCTACCTGTGCCATTATGTTATCGCCCAGCAAATACACGTAAACAAAATATTGATCTTAGATTCCAGGACCCTTGACGGAGCCAAGGAAAAAACAAAAGCTCGTTCTTAATGATATTGTTGTTCCTGTGGATGTTGTTGAGAGCGCGTTAACGATGGATAAATCTCCACGGACTCCTGGATATGCTATAACTATTCATTCGTCACTGGGATTACCTATTTTGGATACTAATATTTGGATTGTCGATGATCGTATCGAATGGTCAAATACAGTTTATTTAGCAGTATCTCGAGTCAGGAAAATATCTCAGCTACGGATAGCTATCATAGACTGCGCAATGAATAATACTCAAACTCGGGAAATCAACGCATCGTTGTTAAACGATATAGTAAGGAAAAATTAGCTGGCTATGAGCGATGTGAAAAAAAAAATAAACGCGACTTTGATCTTTATATTGAATTTATCATGACGCTAAAACAGCAATAGAACAATTACTGTATTTGCTGTAGTATAGTAATGCTGTGGCAGTATTCTAATGACCCACGACAGTTTACAGTGGACAGAATTAATAGTAGTCCCGGACACACGCGCGAAAATGTGACCTGTCTTGAGTGTGCTTTATTGCTAACGAAGTGAAGGCGGTGGTAATTGTGTCTCTTCAGGATTTACTTGTAATTGTTCACGGACAAATCCACTTTGAGGAGTAGTTGAATCTAGTTTGTAGATTGCAGGTCTACCCGTGGAGCTTACCACGCTGGAAAGTTTATGTG
The DNA here is from genome assembly GCA_016617855.1 of Megalonaias nervosa. NCBI lineage: Eukaryota > Metazoa > Mollusca > Bivalvia > Unionida > Unionidae > Megalonaias > Megalonaias nervosa. Next base: position 104,249 of record JAECUM010005050.1, on the reverse strand, counting down.
TGGTTACACTCCAGACTGGGTCAGTCGCTCTTTCTTTACCCCTCCCTCAAGCTCCCCCGGCTCATAAATATCTGACAGTCAAGTTACCTAGTACTGGTTGTTTTGAGAAAGAGCCATGTCGCTTAAATGGTATGTGTTTCTTCGAGATTGCATTAATGTGGGTCATAGAAATTCCACGAGTAATTTTATTATTTAACGCAGCTATCACACTTGGTAGTCTTGCAACCCATTCACGAGATCTCTTGTCCGCCTGAACTTTGTTCAGGGGTATTTCCTGCGCATACTGATATCCAAATAATCGCTCAGCAAGATTCAGTTAAATAGCTCAACGACTGCCTGATCGCGATGAACTGCTGTGTGATCTGGTCTGATTTTGACGTTATGTTGTTGCATCAGAGATATTACTGCACCAAGAAATTCTTTGCCAGAATCAACCTGTAGTAACTGTGGCTATCGCAGGCCGCCACGTTGATAAATTCGTTCAAAAATTTCAGTTGCTGTCTTTGTTAATATTGGTTCTGCTTCTCGATATCTACTTGCAATGTCAACGACAGTCAACGCGTATTTGTATGCGCGTGATCCGCTAGCGGATCGATGGCGCCTACCAGTTTTAATAGTATCATGTTGTAAAAACAAAATATCGGCCTATCGAACTTTGGGAATTCTGACATCAAAATGTGCGTACTGAATTTTTTTAGGTGGTGGTAGATAAATTTGCCATATTGCCTGTCATGTTAACCAATCTGCAGCAACAGAACACCTGCTGTATCAGCAAGTTTACTAATCGCTGCTCTACCCTTCCATTATCCTCTTGGGCTATAATAAATTGAGTCCATATAATCTTTACCTACGATTAATTACCGGCCCTTAGCACTAGTTTACCATTCATCGCAGATCTTATCAATTAGCAAGCGATTCTCTGAGAGATTTATTTTTTACAGACGTTAGGCTGAATCAACTTCACGTCTGCAATATGCCGTTGTTGTAGATCTGGATTTTTATACGCAACATCATGAACGTGTCACGCTTGGTCAATTGCATTTATTGGATACTCTCCAGGTCTTGGTTGATCTTTCTCGTAAAGTCGGATATCAAGTTTGGTTTCAGGATCACAATTATATCCAGGAAGATGCTTCTCGCCAGGATACTTAGCCGATGGAGCTCCTGGTAATTTTGCCAGCGAAGCAGCGATATCTCCGCCTGTTGCATGAGAAATAAATTTGTATTTTTTGTACCACATTTCACACACTTGACTGTAAGTGCACGCTTTTTATTCCTCGTCGTTGTTTTAATCCATGGGGGAGGTGTGTGCTCTGCATCGAGCACAATATAAATCCATATAATTATTATTATATTCCTACAACATGAATGTCATTGATTTCTCAGCGACACGAAAGCAGAGAGCCAATCAAGCATCATTCAGCACTATCAAATTCTATCAGAGCAATTGTCATAGGTCCATCTGGGTCTGGTAAGATGCAATTTGTTTCTTAACCTGATAATTAGAACTTCTTCAAAATGGAAATGGTGGCATCCAACTTCTGCTTGATGTCAGCAACTGAAGTACTTGTGTCTTGCTGCATTAATAACGGTTTGGACAGAAGTGACATAACATCTGTCATGAACAACAAATTTCAACGTAGCACGTTCCATCATTTTCAAGAAACCATTGGCCTTTCCAATTGCATCTGATGTAGTTCCTTTCTGTGAAGGAAGCTGATAACAAAAATAATTTTTGATGAAAATCTAACATTACTTCTTAGTTTAAAAAATATGGACGAATGAACATAATATGGATAAAAATAAATAAGCAGTAGTAATAAACGTACCCTTTTAATGCAAGTTAAAAAATGAAAGCAATTTTTACAATTAAACTTTGTACAATTAAACTTATAAATGGAACGTATTTTCATGTGTTACAATTCAATTGCATTATATGCGAGTGACAGAGCCGTGCATTTAAAGCTGCATTTTATATTTTCAATGGGTATTTAAATTTTAAATTAATGATTAATACCTGTTCAAGGTAGTTCTTGATGGCTGTATATTCTATCCAGAAGCTGTCAAGAGCTCTCAGTGTGCGGTAACCAGCGTGTGCCTCCAACCTTGCTTGGCATCACTGGTGATGCGTCTAGAGCAGCAAATGACCTCTTTAAATTACTTCCGTTGAGGGGACTGTTGTGGTAGTAATAATACAGTCCCATCAAAAGAGTGTTCGTCTTTGTGTAACGGGAGGATTTTGTCACTACATCATATGCCAACTCAAGCCGGTGTGCAAAGCAGTGAATACCCTGTAAAGCTGGTTGGATGTTTTTCAGTTCAGATACAACTCTAGCATTTTTGCCCGTCATTACACTTGCTCCGTCACTACCAAATGCAACAATCTTATTCTACCAGTTAGTGATTCCAGCATTATCCAGTACAGTGGTGATCACCTTCAGGATCCCTTCAGCATCTGCCTTCTCTACACTATCAATTGCTAGGAACAATGATTTAATCTCTCCTCAAATTCTTATATATACAATTTCCTCCTCCTGAAGTGAACTGTCAGTACAACCGTCGCACACTACTGCAAGAAACCTTGCTTCGTTCACACCTTTGACAAATTTCTGCCTTTCACTTTCAGCCATGTAGTGAGTAAATGTAACAACCTGTTTATCACTCCTGTAAGTCTCTCCAACAACTCCTGTCATCTCATCTAGCTGACACATTCATACAAAGTCAGCGAAGAGTCTTCTGTTCTTTACGATAGCATGTGCACTTCTAAACAAATTAACGAGCCGGTCAAAGATATTCCGATTTAAACTTTCCAAGATCTTACCAGCGGTCGATTCTTCTGGTGGTATCTGCATAGCTGCTTTTCTCTCTGAATTTTTTTTTGTGTTGCCCACAGCTTTCATGTACGTTTACCGATTCAATTTTAAAGTTCGAACATCCCTCAAAACTATGTTTTCTCTGTGTTTGTTTATGCGAATTCCGTACGCCAGTTACACCGCATAACGTTCTTTTCCTCATAATTCAGCCATTCCCTGTCTTTTCTCCATGTCTTCTGAAACGTTCGAGTACGCTTTGCCCCATCATAAGAATTATTCCTCTTATGTCATTTCATTCAAACTTTGCCTTTTTTCTGGTGGCTGAACACAAATAAAACGCCACATTTTGCCTGTCTTGTCAGGAGGGAATTGTGCCTCGTTTTGAAATACGAAATGTTACTGTATAGCTGACGCAAATTAAAGTAACAAAAGGAATGGCACAGTGTCCTTTATATAAGAACGTCAGAGCAAGAAACACGTTTCAAAACACGTGCCTTTGCCCTCCCCCCCCCATTAAATGGCCTCTCCCTAATAAAGACTTGCCTTAAGCGGATGTTCTGCAGGATCAAAGCAGTGGCTATTGTAAACACTTATAAAATATTAGCATCAGAAGATAATGTTAGTTTCAGCTTGGAAAAGGTGTTCTCATCAAACGAAGCCATCAGACTCGGCGCGATGAATTGAACGAACAGCTCCAATTATGGTCTCATCATTAATAGCGTAAGTTTGGTAATTGTTCCTAATTAATCGGACCTCAATGTATTGTTGAAATTAATAATAAGGCGAAAAATTTTCAAATCTAAGACGCCCATGTTCAGAATTTAATTCCCAACAAATGTATGCATTCTGCTTGGATATCTCCACGTGTATTCAATTATTTGTTCATTCTAATATAAAAACTATTCTTATCATGATTGAAAAAGTAGTATGGAATAATTGTGTCAATAACGTAATCGTAATGAATTGATCTATTTCTTATAATTATTTCGATGCAAATGTAAAATATGCAGTTTCCCGTTTGTGACTGTTGGAACGTTTGGCTAGCGAGCAAACCCCCCCCCCCCCAATCCTTTAAACAAACAAACATGCAAACTAATTTCTTTGAAGAGTTTTTTGCCGTTTTCTTTGGTGTGGTATACCGCTTTGTAGTTTGTTACTGTGGTCGAATGAATAATTTTTAATTTAATTCGTTATCAGATTAATTAGGATCAATTACCAAACTTCCGCTGTTAATGACGGGACCATAATTGGCGCTGTTAAGAGAAATGCACAAAATCGGATGGCTTCTCGTTATGGAAATGCACTTTTCCGAGGCAGAAATGGACTTCATCTCGTGCTAATATTTTATGACTGTTTACAATGGTCACTGCTTTGATTCTACAGAACATCTGCTGAAGTCAAGTCTTTATTAGGAATGGCGTAAACAAACTGCGACTGTTGATAACCGAAACTTACTAGCCCATCAGACTATTAACATTATGAAAGTTTCTAGTCCAACAAGAAATCTACAAACGATTTGTGCAGTGCACTAGAAACTACCTTTTTCATTACCAAGAGACATATCTGAGAACTTATATTTTTAAAATTTGAATTTTAAAATTGCCTTAAAAAGTAGAGAGCCTTAATGAACTTTAGTTTATTGCTATTTCTAAGCTGGAAGGTGGAAATGATACATTCCACGTCAACACATTTGTTTGACCTGGCTATTTTCAAATATAGGATTTGCATATTAGATCAGTTTGAAACAAAGGCAAGAAACTACCTAGCTATCTATGAACCTTGTTCTCTCAATAGTACTTGCATAGCGACATTTATTCCATGATAACTTAGTGTTTAAGAACGGGAAATCATATCCAACACACTTTTTGATAACTATCCAACACACACATTTTGATATTCTATCCAATACTTACTTTTTTATATATACAACACCCCAATATTTTTTATATACTATCAACATACAATCACACATAAGACAAGGGTAGGTGGTGATTACAGACTCATTATACACACAAGCAAACTATACTATGCTAGAACAATGAACAGAGTGGAATGGTTTTAAGTTTTAGTTGGGTTATAAACATAGAGCAGACAGGCATACATACACATCCTAGCAAAACTTTGGCAATGATTTAGAGAAGTATCTTTTTTCCTGGAGATGCAGATGGCCTTGAAAAGGGCTCTCGAGTGTTATCCCGGATCACGAGTGTGTGTGTATATATATATATATATCTCCCGGGTCTGGCTCGACAACAAGGACATATCTTGTGCAAGTATTCTGTCTTACGGCGAACGGAGACGGTAGGACTAAAAGGAGGCTCGTTGGCTTCCGTCTCCAAATCCCAATCCTCTTTCTCCTTTTCATGGATCCATTCTTGAGGCGCAGGAATGTTGCTACTACTTCTGTTCCTGTTCTCTTTTCCTTTGAATCTCCTCTCGCAGAACGTGTTGCCATTGACCCTGTGCCATCTTTTAGAAAATGGTGATCGTCTCCATTTTCTTCGTCGAGATGGTTTCATACCTGTGCATATTCGGCAGGGTTTCACTTAAATGACGTGGCTGCTGACGAGTCGACGAATGGTGTCAAGACTGGCGCTTTATATGTGAGAAAGAGGGGCTTAGAGGAAAATATTTTTTCCGAGTTGATACGCGGACGTGACAGATAACATTTTTGTTTTACACAGATCGATAGAGATGATGTGAAAAAGCCGATAACTAATTTTTGGGTATAAAAAATAAGACAGTACCACTTTAAAATTAAATCATTTTGTTTAACTAAAACATCAACTTTGAAGAGAAAGTGTTAATGTATATTCCTTTCTCTTCATCTACAAAACGCTAAAAGAAAACAAGATGGTCACATATTCAAGGTTCACAACGTTGTGGAATCAGACTAGATTTAATAATGATCTAATACAGCGTCATTTTGGCATCGGTGCACACCTAATTTCTGAGGTAAAAAGTATATGTCTGTAAGGTTCTCAAAACCACTTTCTATTTTTTCATCGTTTCTAGAGCCTCTGTCAAAAAAAGTCACTACGTGTTCTAATTTGAATCAACACATTGTTGTCCAGCTTTTATCAAGGTCTCCTTAGGACCTTGTTGGTCGTTGAGTACGTTTTGGAGAAATGTTTTTTCTTCGTCATAGCTGCTTCTTCAAAAGCATGCATTCCAAAAGTGACCATCGGTTTTAAGAATAGTGCTACCGTACGAGAAGCTGATTATATCATGTCTCCTAACCATGTCCTCTTTGTTGAGGGACTCGTCGGTTTGCAGGGTACATCTGTTACAATTCGCTGAACTATTTTCAAAATTGTAGTTTTACGATGACTTTTCCTAGAGAATTGCAATATTTGCCAAAGGTCTCCTTTTATGTTAATACTGACACTGAAAATACTACTTACTGACAGGAAGAGGATGCACGACGGCTCAGCAGACATACGTGTTTCCTCATTTCATTGTAAGCAGCCATGACATAATCCACTTCTAAAGGATTGGCACTCGGCCACTGAACACCCATGTTTCCTACGACCTATCACCTATGTTTCCTACGACGTTGTTCTCGCCGATAACAGAGCACAGAGGCATCAAGTTCAGTCTTTTGTTTAATTAGGGTTGCGAAAGTACTTGTTGCTGTGAGTATGTTTTGAATGCCGTGATATGTTTGTGTTTCCATGCTGAATAACAAGGAGACGGAGAAAATCTGATAGGCAGCGTTTTGCTGTCAGGGAATTCCAGTTTAAGACGATGATAAATGTCATGGTCTTCGATCAGTACATTTACGGCGAGTTTTCTCCAGTGCTTTATTATACTGATTGAAACAGCAAATTATATCGACGATATATTTACCATTAAAATAAAATCATGGAGGAATTTTCATGGTATTGATATTCAATTGAGAATTCGCTGACGATGGTGTTTTGCATTCATAAATTAGATCATTTGTGTGCAAGTATTCCTGAGCTTCGTTGAATATTTCGACGAAGAAATAGATCTGATTTCCAGCCACATTATTGACTTCGTTGGGAAAAAAAAAATGATTCTACCAAAGCTACTTCCCAATGCGCTTCGTCATCCAATTGCATGGATTTAGGTAATTTGGCCTAGCATATTTCTTTTGCTGGGAAACACATCTGTTGAACTGTCAAGAGGTAATGAAATTGATTATTTATTGTTCGATGGTTCAGGTCCCGAAAGAGTCAATCGTTATCTAAAGGAGGCTGATTTTCTAACGAGAATTAAAAAAAGAAAAGCGCTGCCTACGAGTTCGGAAGAGCGGTGGCTCACGCTGGCGAAACTATCTTTACTGTTGGTACATTTTCAGAAAGAACTGTGAGGAAGATGACCAGTAAAATTTCTGCGTACATTGGTTTAGCGTTGTTTATCTCCTTGTTGCAAACTCGAATTTCCAATGGCTGCTTCAATAATACAATACACCAAAAAGATTTGGAAGAAAAACACAATTTGATTTTTTAGGGACACGTTCTCTATACCACACTAAAAAGTAGTTGCCGTTGTTGTAGTTCTCAAAAAGGTTAAAATCTGTAACTGTGTTCGTAACTTCTACATCTTTTATAGCAGAAGACTTGTGAGGCAGCAATCAAGAATGGAAATTGGGTGGATATCTTTTCAAAGGAATTTTCACTTGGAGTACATATATTTACACTTTACATGTTCTTCGATCGTGAATGCTTTTGATATCGTACACGTCTTTGGTAGTCGCATGTTGTGAAACCGGGAAATAAAATAATCTTTTGAACACTTCTTCGTTTGTATCGTCCAATTTATGGGTATTTCCCAATCCGAACCAAATGTCCTGTGTATAATTTTTTTCTTCTTGGTTGATGTCTCAAACGTTGAAAACAAGCATTGCTTACGTACACTATACCAACAAACATACTTATATACTATCATACAATTTCAATAGAAGACTTACTTAAGTAATTGATTGCTATAGCTATACTTATTTTAAATGAAAAGAGAAAATAGAAGAAAATTTATAGATAAAAATTGAAAATTAGGCATTAAAAAATGAAAATTGAAGACGAAACATTGGAAAATGAAATTTGAAATGAAAATTTAAACAAAATTGCAAATTGAATTTGCCAAACAAAATTGAAAAAAGATTACAAAAATTGAAATTCTACTCTATCACACACGAATGATAATTATAAAGGATAGATTTTGTTTTTGTTTTATTTCGTAATCATTTAAGTAGTATCTCTTTTCCAATAGATCTAAAGGTTTATGGATAAGGTTGTTCTTCTGTCATCAACAAAATCTGAAATTAAACTGTAATAACGTGTGTGGTTATAGTGTGTGTAAGCTATACTACCCTTCGCATATTTAAAATAGACATTTAATTCTTTTCTTAAAGTACAAAAACTCCATGTACGATCCATGAATTCCTTTCTGTACATCCTGCATAATTTCAATAGAAGACTTAAGTAATGCCGTTTTTAATTACAAGCAGAATATTCTACTTTCTCTGTCAGTCTTTAATATGGCACAAATTATATTCAAATCAACATCACTCTAAAATTGGAAACGAAAATTGAAATGAAAATTGAAGAAATAAACAAATTTGAAAATGATAATTAAAAATGAACAATATGAAATTTGAAACAAAATGAAAATTGAAAATCAAAATCAACGAATCAAAGCGGAGAACCATATATTTTTAAAGGAAATGAAATCTGGACAATTGAAGATTAAATTAATAAATGTAAAATTGAATGACCAAAAAAAAAAATCGAAAATAAAAATTATGAAATAATTGAAAATGAATATGGCAAAACAAAAAAGTCGAAAAATGAAATCTGACAATGAAAATTAAAAAACCAAAATGAAAATTTTAAATGAAAAGCGAAAATAGAGAAAAATTTATATATGAAAATTGAAAATTAGGCATTAAAAAATGAAAATTGAAGACCAAACATTGGAAAATGAAATTTGAAATGAAAATTTTAAACAAAATTGAGAATTGAATTTACCAAACAAAATTGAAAAAAGATTACAAAAATTGAAAATAAAAATATACACCCCTAAAAATGATTTATAAAACAGGTTTAGAGTTAGTGCAGCTTTAAAATTGGTCTTAAAGCAAATCGGTTGACACACTTTACGATAACAAACAAATTGCACCGAATATTTTAACCACCCTTACCTTGTGTGTTATTATTAACATATTTGTGGGTATAGTGTATGTAAGTACTCACAGCTTTGCTTCTATGTGTTTGATTTCATTCCCCTTCTTTTGCATCCTAGTCTCATGACTGATGGTATATGTTTGTTTTGTAAGTATAGTTTGTATTTATTCCCATCCTATTGTGTTGGCTTGTAAACGTGGGGATGTTGGAAAATACGTATCTGGGTGTTGGATAGTAAATAACTGTTGTTCAGTTCGCATGCCGTGTTGATGGCAAAGTGTGGGTTTTGGATATGAAGTAAAAGTTGAAAATGAAAATTGAAAATAAAAGATTAAAAACCAAAGGTGAAGAATGAAAATTAAAACTGAAGATTAAAAAAATTTCAATGGAAAGGGAGAAATGAAAATTAAAAATGAAAATTGATAAAACCAAACTTGAAAAATGAAAATTGACTGAAAATTAGAAAATAAAAATGAAACATCAAAGTCGAAAATGAAAATTAAAAATAAACATTCAAAACCAAATCAAATACTTAAACGAATTTGACAAATGAAAGTTAAAGGGAATGAAAAATGAAAATTAACATAATTAAAAATGAAAGTTAAAAATGAGAATTGAAAATCAAATCTAAGAAATGAAAATTGGAAATTGAAAAATTACAATTAAATGAAAATAAAAAATTGAAGTAAAATTGAAAATGAAAATTGATTTTCAAAAATCAATAAAAATTAAGCAAAACTGAGAATGAAAATCGTCAAAAGTACATTTGAAAACCTAAATTTGAACATAATGAAAATTAAAAATTGATAATAAAATTTAAAATAACCCTGAAAGCAATGACTTCTGTAACAAGTTTAAATTTAGTTATCACTGAAGGGCCCAGCCTGGGGCTATAATCAGTCGCGAAGCACTCAGTGCATAGGCGACTTTAATCCATGAACATACATATAGTCACTAGACAGCAGGTCGCTCTACACATCGTGTTAAGGTATAATGTAGGGTGTTACACACACACAAAACGCCAGAAGTAATGCCTCTACTAGACGAATCAGCTGATTGACAACACGGTGTGTAGAATTATATCCAAGATCGTTCTCCCCCAACACCAGGAAAATAATGTGGTAGGGGGTCCAAAACTGGAAAATTTAAGAGGAAGTCCTCAATATGTGCCCCGGAACGACCATCAAACTACTACTAACTTAGAATTATCCTGGCATGCGTACATGTTGTACATGTGCCAGTAGTTAATGACCGCATAGCGGCCTGCTAAATATTCCGGGGGAAGGAATCAGAGCCTCATCCCACGGGCTTTAATGCTCTTTATAGGAGCTGGTAAATTAGCCCAAGATCTTTCTATAGTAGGTCGTGGAACAATAAGTCCCGGTCGACCTACCTAACTGGTGAATTGACTTGGATACTGACGGTAAAAAGTTCGAAACTTTTTAAACACGTCAGCATACTCCTCCGCATGTTGGTGTTTCCGGGTTATCTTTCTCCTTCCCGTAGGGTCTCCAGCCCGCACATGCAGCATGTTATACCATGCACCCGCATGCCAATCCGCCATAGCACCAGTTAGGGGCTTGTGCTTGAGTGGGAATAGACCCAACACGCACTCTAAGATTATACAGTCTGTAAGGTTTCAGTACATTATCACCAGGTGTCGACCAAGCAGTGAGAGACGTCTGTCGCCATTGGTTGGCGACTATGACGTTTCATTCGGGCAGCTGGTGTGTGGACGGATGGAAATCGTTCCACATTCCGTCCATGTACGGGGGTCCGAGTCTGAAAAGGCGGGAAAGTTCTCGGCCAACTGGCGCGGAGGCTATGGATTTGGTACCAGCCTTGAGACGCCAGTCCGTACTTATTTCAAATTCAGTCCAGTTGTACTAATGGACAAAACCTAATGCCAATATTGTGTAAGGCACCTGTGCATTTAACCAAATAAAGTGAGTCTATGAATTTCGTGTTTAATTTTATTCAAAGTTAGAATTTTAGGGTACAAGGTGTACATAAAAATTTCTAAAATATACCAATCAGTCGAGTCTAAATGACTCATAAGATTTTTATCACACTGGATTTAAAAAAAAGTAAAGAAAATATTAAACAAGATAAATAATTTTGATCGGGGAACCAAAGGGTCAAATTCGGTATTAATAGAGTTATTATCGAAAAGGTTTTCAAGCCAAAAATAAAACCTATATCATTTACCCAGGCAACTGAAGGTTGCTCGGCCATTTTCATACCGAGTCCCAGGACGTAAAGGCTTCTCCGGTTTCGGTCAGTACTGGTATTAGGCGGCGTATTCTTTCTTCTGTAGGACAACCCCATACCCCAGTCAAAAAGTCGCCATCCCTCCAGTAATGAATTTTCCAACTCCAAATTTCTGTAGAACTCTGGTCTAATGAGCGCCATCTCGCAATTTCTCGTTGAGTGGGTAGGTAAGTATCACCAATGGGTTGGTAGCTGGGTCGCCGCGGTGGGCTATACATACTAGAGCCACGCTTCCTTTTCTTCTCTTTTGTTGGTAAGTCGTGTCCCATGTATAGCTCTCTATTCCGCTCCCTACTCCACCTCTTTTGGTAGTTGCACATGTTTGCAAATGCTCCGTCCTCTTCCTCTTTTTTTTTTGGGGGGGGGGCACCAGACAGATGCCCCCTCCCCCACTTAGCCAAAATAAAAAAAATTATGTTTTCGTCTATCCCCCTTTGGAGATATTTAAAAATAATACTTTGCATTTTTCCAGAATTTCCATGAATATCTTTCAGAATTTTTATAAAAAAGTCCACTTGTTGAATTTCCTAGAGAAGAAATTAAATCCAAAAAACAAATGAAAAACAAACAATCTGGCAACAAATAAAAAAAACCCACCTTGTTCCTTCAAGATGTTAAAACGACTGACAGAAGAATATTAAGAATGCGTATTTAAACCCCAAAAACTTCATTTCAGTCTCGCGAGAGGGGTCATGTGGTCTCTTACTACAAAACATTTATCACGTACGCCCGTGTAGCCCCAATTAAGAACCCGTAATAAAAAAAAACGTTGTTTACACATGGTGATCATGCAAGCAAAGTATGGCCTTGATACTGACCAATCATTTTAACTTCCTGTTTACGAACTTCCCAACCCAAGACGAACTAGGTTAACTAAAAATAATCATCATGTAACACGTTTTAGGTCTTAAATAACATTTACTAAAAGAAAATATCGAATTACTGAAAAAGAATTTCGAATCTCATGGAAATAATCGTTACAATAAAATGTAATGAAAAAAAAAATAAGAATTTCAAAACACACAAACAATTTAATTGCATATACGTAACACCGCACACACACACGCACAGCTAAAAAAAACCCAAACTGGTCATAATAACAGGTATGGAATTAAAATCTATAGACACATGCTACTAAATTAAACTCTTAATAGCGACCTGTAACAATTCAAAAGTTTACGTTTCAAATCCGCGTAGTGGTAACGGCAACATTTCACGCTACGACATTAAAACTAAGTATGCTTCGCATATCAAATAAAAATGTAACACTTACCCTATGGCTGTAGAACAAAATGGAGAACGTACACTTCTTGACAGGATCCAAAAGACCAATGTGTCAATTAGATAAGACCCTTGTCTTAAATCTCCAGGGGAATGAGTATTAGTCAGGGTAAAATACCCGTGTATACCGTGCTTTTAGTGTCTCTCGCCGCAAGCGAGCTACGATGGGATACATGCAAGTTCAGTCGCTTAACTAAAAAAATTTTCCACCCTAGGTAATGTTGTACACATGTACGACGAAATGATCAAATCGTTCTAAGGCGAAACCAAGTTATTTTTTGCCTTATTCTGTGACACAATGCAAAGTGACTGCTGAAGATGTTCCCAATGCAAAATAACTACTGAAGATGTTCGTCATTCTCGAGATTTTACAAATGCAAAGTGACTATTGAAGATGTTCCCAATGCAAAGTGACGATTGAAGATGTTCCAAATGCAAAGTCATTATTAGAGATGTTCCCAATGTCAAGTGACCATTGAACTTTTTTCTATAAGCAACGAATTTAAAACACCAGTTGGCAGAAAAAGTAACATAGGAAATGAACGACAAATATTGCGAGCTTGCCCAATGATGTTGTCCTTGAGAGTTTGCTAAAATGAGGTATGCAATATTTCAAATTTTAGTGCGGTAATGTTGGCATGTGTGAGGTATTTGCATGCATAAGAAGCACTAGATTTGACATCATTGAAGTTTTACATGATCTATCGTGATGTCGATGTGGTTATTTGAGGCTAAATATTAATTATTGTTCTAAACTTTAATATAAATATAGTTTAATCAAAGGCCTATTCAATCCTGATTATTGAATGATCTGCACATTAATTGCCATCAACACGAAATTTTGTAACACTGGTCTTTCACAATGAAGACTAGGTACTAAAACTAGGTCAAAATTTGAGCACGTCGGGTCAAATCGTCACAATATATGGTAGTACGCTTTTTTCAGCATTAGCTTTTATTTGACATGACAGCGCACGACACTCGATCCGGTTTGTACTGGATCATATCGTTAGGCTGGCCTCATCATCCAAAATGTATTAAATAGTACTCTAGGGAGATTCAAATCCAGGTCAGGCGGATAAACGGCACCCATCGCCTTGCCTGCACGCACCAACCCATATACCATCTCGACCATGCACACATCACCAAAAATATGCTACAAAGTCGGCGGTTTAGGCACCGGTGCGTAGCAGGTACACCAGCATGTCGACCGCATGATATAATCCAAAATGTTTTTTAGTGAATTAACACTAATCCCAAATAGAACCGCTCCGGTGGCCTAGTGGTTAGAGAGTCCGCCTCGGATGCGGGAGGTCGTGGGTTCGATCCCCGGTCGAGTCATACCAAAGACTTACAAAAATGGTACTAACAGCTGCCTCGCTTGGCGCTCAGCATTAAGAGGTTAGTGTTAGGACTGGTCGGCCTGGTGTCAGGATAATGTGACTGGGTGGGACATCATGCTACATGTCTGCGGCGTGATGCCCCAGTGCTAGACATCACTATAAACTGCCACACTGCAGACATCGTAGCGATATGACTGAAAAATTGTTAAAGCTACGTTAAAAATCATAATCACATCACATCACTAATCCCAAATAGTGATTTAGTCCAAAAAGTATTAAGCACTTTGTAATTCCAGTGAATAACTTAAACAAAGAAATCCTCTCAAATATTTACTGAAACACAAACTAAAACTGACTCATCAAAGGACTGATTTAAACATAGGAATTAAAAATTTCTGTTTACTTTTCCCTTATATAAAACTTAAGACACAATAATAGAACCAGGATCAAATTTATTTCCAGAATATTCTAAGTTGTAAACAAGGTCAGGCCTCTTACTAAAAATTTAGTAAAGAAAGCGTAAAACAACAGATACACCAGGAATTACCAAGGGGAACATCAGTGTCTAAAATTCAAACTCAAGTAAACATGCTTACCCAAGTGAAATAATCATTTGAATATTTAATCTAATCTCTTAGCTATTTAATATGTTGTTTACAAAATAACAAGATTTTTGTCAGGTAGGCCATAAACTCAATTACACAACATAGATATACATAACATATAAAGATGGAGAAAATCAACTTACCATACAAATTAAATATACATTACATAATGACGTCATGATAATCATTTAACATCATACCATTACTCTATCAATGGAATTTTAAAGCAACAAAAGCACTTGCTGTAGTTTAACTGTCTTGTTTGTTTGTGTGCAGGTTTATTGGTCCATAGTAAATAAATAAGCACACACAGTCTATAGCTTCTCTTTTTCTTCTTTTTATCAGTAATTCACAAGGACAGCCTTTATCTTCTAACAAGCGTTGAAGGCTCCTCTAATTACATAGTTATTTGATAGCTTGTTTAATACATATCATGCTAAATTGTCGTTAATATTCTTTTGAATTATTTCTTGTTTAGTATCGTGAGTAAGCAATGTACGTTTGATGTGATTATGCTCAATGTTCAAAACAGTTCTTGCACACAAAAATTAAATTTCAGATTAAAAACATGACACTTTGAAGTCAGTTCAATTGAAATAAGAAAGTATAATGTTTGCTGTTTGTCTGTTTCTATTTTTAATTAAGTCGCTGTTGTGATTTAAATATTTCTTTGATACTAGTTTTGAGTTGAAAGTAATTGCTACCGCAACGCTAGATGTTGCTTATTTAATTGGCAAGTCAAGAAGAATTAGACATGGTGAAGTAGAAACAGAAATGAATGAAAATATACCATATGCCTGAATTGGAAACGGAATCAGAACGAAAATATGTCATATCAGCTATTGTACGTTTAAGAATGTAGTCTGATGTGTTAAAATGCATCTCTCTATAACTGTCAAATAATGTAGTCTGAAGTGTTAAAATGCATCTCTCTATAACTGTCAAATAATGTAGTCTGAAGTGTTAAAATGCATCTCTCTATAACTGTCAAATAATGTAGTCTGAAGTGTTAGAATGCATCTCTCTGTCAAATAGATTTAATTTTGGAAAAAAAGTGATCAAATATATAAGAATGATATATGACTGTTATTTTCTTAACATGTCAGACAAGGTTGGTGCCATAGAATGACTTCTTAACATGTCAGACAAGGTTGGTGCCATAGAATAACTTTTTGAGACAAGGTTGTTGTCATAGACTGACTTCTTAACGTATTAGACAAGATTGTTGCCATATACTGACTTCTTAACGTGTTAGACAAGACTGTTGTCATAGACTGACTTCTTAACGTGTTAGACAAAGTTGTTGCCATAGATTGACTTCTTAACGTGTTAGAAAAGGTTGTTGTCATAGATTGACTTCTTAACGTATTAGACAAGACTGTTGTCACAGCTTGACTTCTTAACGTGTTAGACAAGGTTGTTGTTAGAGACTGACATCTTAACGTGTTAGACAAAGTTGTTGTCATAGCTTGACTTCTTAACGTGTTAGACAAGGTTACTGTCATAGCTTAACTTCTGGCGTGCAAAGCATAACTGCCCTCTTTACAGTAATGCTAATCAAATCCTTTACAAAACAAATCTAATTATATTTTATTTATTTTTATTTTAATTATGTCTCAGTACTGTGAGACATGGCCTGTAAATCAGAACTTGAGCTTGAATTTCTACTTTGATCACCATTTCATCAAAGAGATTTATGAAAGTAAACAAAATTGTGATTAGTTGACATAAAGTCTCAATGAAAACTACGTTTCAAAAAGTTGCATCTACAGGATAGATGTCCACGGTGCATATTCATTCTGAAAAATGCATTGTTTGGTACCGAATTAAAATTCTGAATTTTCTGAGCCCTTTAGGTATTTTTAACAATTCACTTGACGTTTCTTTACTCTTAGTTAAATATTATATTATACCTCCTCACAAAGCCATATTTTGTTGGAAGCATATAAATTTATAAAGATAATAAAGTTGGTACTGATGTAATCAGACTGTCAGTACTGCACAAAAATTGGCATTTGCTATCATAAAAATATAGATAAAATTTGTAACGTGAAATCTTAATTTTTCCAGACGTTACTGTGAACTTTAAGGAGAAAGAGTTAGATATATAATTTTTCTAAAGGAATCTGATTAATAGTTCCATGAGATTGGGTTATTTATTGTCCTTTCTTCGATAAACTATGGATCAGGTGCTTTGGGTGGTCTCTGCATTACATAAGCCATTCATGGGATGTAAGAAATATTAAACCTTAACTAATCTTTCTTACCATATTGTTAGATATAGCTCAAATACGTACACTTGTCGTCGGTAGAGAAACCGTGATTACTCAACGGTTAGCATGCTGGACTCATGACCAGAAAGATGAGAGTTTGAATCCTGCAAGACCAGGCCGGGTCGGCAGTAGCGTGTCCCTGAACAAGATCCTTTACAGCAATTGCCTCAACAAGATATAGCAATCTGAGGTGTTGACGTGCCATTGAAAACAGTCAATCAACAATCAATTATTTGTATGTCAGTATTGCTACTGCGAGAAGGCCTGTAACTATGGAATCCGTTTATTCTGAAATAGCATTTAACAAATTTGGGGATATATAGAAGTACCGAATGATTATTCAGTCCGGATAATTATTCGGTTTAAGCGCAGTAAGGTTTCCAATAAAAAAAAATATCAAGGCATTTTGTAATTGGTTTTAAGTTTGTTTCACTGTATATTTATATTGCTTTAATGCCCTTTTAACCTATGACAACAAGTCTTTTTTTATGAGACAAAGCCCAACAGCTTGAGGACAGAGTAAAGGATTGCATATATGAAGAAAGAATTGTTTTTCCCAGCTGTACTCATCAATGCATTCATTTAAAATAGTTAGCATGAAAATGCGTCATTCGAGTTTACTATTTTTTTCAGACACTTCGCCGTTATTTGTTATTTTTACACGTTACTGGAAGGCTTTCTTTAAAAAAAATCTGCATTGGGTCGAACCATAAGCTTCTGTATACAGAGACAACACAGACTAACAGAATCTAGTTTGGGGTTTGGACCGAGGCAAGGAAATCCTGGTCAAGAGGTTATGTTATTTGTCTCCCTACGAGGTATAGCCTGAGATAGGAAAAGTAAGGTTCGCAAAACAGAGAGAGAAAGAGAGATACAGTAACGCCAACCTATCATCAAAAATGATTTGGAAAGACCGGAAGCACTGGGTGATCCTGACATGCCGGCAATTTGAGTTCGATGAGTCACTTGATTATATCATGAAATTTGTTCTATCAGTATAACAAAAATGCTAAATGAATTTCGCACAAATTTTGAAACTCTCTTTCTAAGAGAAAGTGAATCATTCAACTATCAAGTTAAATTTCATTTTGTTTATGGAGTTGATTAAATTGTTATATTTTACATACGGGAACTCGTGTTATTCTATTCCATATCTCTGCTCAAATCTCTGTTATTCCATCCATTAATTTCATATTCTATTTTATTGTTTACTCGATCCGGACAATAACACAGTGGTCAATCATTTTCTACATAACCTATAACCAAAAACCATAAGGAGTTGGGCATCTCTTACATCCCTCCACATCCTGAGAGTATGAATGTATGTATGTATGTATGTATGTATGTATGTATGTATGTATGTATGTATGTATAGGAAATAAAGATCAAAAAGGACGGTGCAGTAAGTCCGAGAAATTGGCCATGAGCATTCAAGATTTGCGGATCCCTTTTTCAAGGCAGATGACACAAACAAATAACAATTACAAAGCGTTAACAAAAATATATATTAGTAAGTTACGATGCAAAAAACAAACCAGTGTTGCAATTTATGACACGTATAGCCTTGCTAGCTTCTACCAACATTCTAATCAACTCGTCCATACTCTCTTCTACAATTACAGGATGGGTCAATATCAAAGTAAAGGACTCACGTTGTATAAGAACTCGCTCTCTAGGCAAGTACAATTTTACACACGGCTCCGTGTCCAGACCTACTGAATTTAAATTTAAAAATGCAAGAGGTATACATGAAATTTAACTCCTTAAAGGACTAATATATACCAAGCAGAGAAGAAAGCGCCTTTCCCTTGGTTTCACATTGTAAGCATGTATACATGATTACATGAATGAAATTTATATAGAATCATTCCGATATAATCATCCAGGCTAGAAAGTCATAATGTGCTCCGATCAAGTATCGAACCCGTGTCGTGAGTAACGGTACAAGAGGTATTTAAGAAAAATAAATTGGACCAAAATATTTAACTGAAGAGGGACAGCCATCTTCATGTTGTATGCGTGAAGGTGCACGAAGCCATCACTGATGTTAAGTTTTTTAATGGCGCATTAATAAAGATCAGAACGGTATGGTACCGGAAGAAACAACAACGATAATGCAAACCATTCAATACTGAAAATTTCTTTCTCCAGTGTTACTTAACAAGGAAGTACAGAAAAACTAAGCAAAAAGAGTTATGAATCAATATATACGATAGTTATAAAAAAAAACAAAAAAACAAAAAAACAAGTCAAAATGTGGGCATCATTGTTTTTCCAGATAGTGCGACTGTTTAGACAAAATACCCGTCGGTTTCCATTAAGATAAATGCCCGATTTAGCTTGACAATAAACATGCCATTGTTTGACAGATTTATCACCCAAATGCTTAACCTCAAGTACTAAACGATACAAACAGAGAGAGATACAAGCATACGAAAAGTAAATTGTTTAATTTTAAGCTAGCCTGCAATACTTTGCATCTGCCATTAAGCATAAAATTTGACGTTAATGCAGTTTCGAGACCTATAAATAGCTCTAGCACAGCTTCAAGAAACACAAATTTTGTAAGTTTTTTTTTATATGTCTTTTTCGTCCGTCATTTATTCATTCACAAACAATCTCCTCATTTTTTAGGCAATGAATGCAATTAATATAATATAAAACAACTGAAATTCATTCCTGAACTAATTATTCTTTTAAACATTTTTCATTCAAGAAATTTCTCTCTCTGTCTGTCTCTCTGTCTGCCTCTGTCTGTCTGTCTGTCTGTCTGTCTCTCTCTCCAGTGAGATTATCAGCTGTTTTTGCTAGTAAGTTCCAAGAAACGGTTTTGTGTTTATGAATTCTGCGATACTATGCCGATGAATTCAATATGGTCACTTACTTATTTGTTATCATAGAAACGTTTGCGTGTGGTTGCAAAATTTTTATTAGTAAATTCTTTTGGTTGATTGAATGTGTTTACTTCCGTATGTATTCTTTTTCAATCTTAAAAAATTAAAGCATTTAAAAACTGCCTTCTTGTGCAATAAATAACTGATTCCCCAGCATTTGATAAACGAAGATTTGTGAAATGTAGTTTCGTAGTGCGTGTTAAAATACCAATATTATAAAGATGCAAAAAGTGTCCATATTTTAGAATATGCCTGAGTCTGCAGAAGGTTTTATGTCTGACTCTGCATACGAGTTTTATGCCTGACTCTGCATACGAGTTTTATGCCTGACTCTGCATACGAGTTTTATGTCTGACTCTGCATACGAGTTTTATGTCTGACTCTGCATACGAGTTTTATTACTTAACTTAAAAGATCACAGGTTTGATACATACTCATATCGTGGATAACCAATTAACATTTGACTTTTGCTGTCTTGGACTGATAACATGTGAAACTGAAAAGCGTCACAAGATCAAAAGAACCCAAGAAATATCAAACATCTGGAATTTAATATGCAATTTTTAGCGAATTATGCTTTATTTGACTCTGTTTGCTCTCATAACAACTTGAATGAGAATGTAGTAGGAAAAGTCTAATTGATACTGTACCGTTACAATAGTTTTTAATTACAGATATTTTTTTAAGGAATATTTTATTCCCATAATTTATATTGTTGGTTTCTTATGACATTACAATTAGTATCAGGTATTTGCATCTAAAATGTATACAACAGCCTGAGAAGTGGCTAAATAGAATTTGTTTTACACGGACTTCAGTTTTTTCATACCGTACTTTTCTCTTGAACGAAAACCACGTGCATGTAGGATTCATGCTCAAAAGTTCTAAACGCTCGTAATAACTTTTGGGCACCTGAAAAGTGGATACGTTTATATGACTCGGGAGGGTTGATCTCCCTAATTAACCAATCACTTCCATTGTCCGAATCGTACAATAATTACTTAAAGGTCCTTTATGAAACGGTAACCTTTGCAGTGCAAAAACTAAACAATGAAACAAACAAAACAAATAACATGCTAACCAAATGCTGAAATAGTAATTGACAAGAAATAGAGGTGAAGTTGGAGCTTCTGCGCTCTCTCATGAAGACACCATGGGACAACTTGACCGCAGTTTAACATTATTAGTGCATTGACCGTTAGATGATCATCACGTGTGAGAGGAACTTTCTTCATTCTTCATGCTTTTAGTAATAAAATATTTTTAGATGCAATTAACATTGTAATTTGAAACCAGATTTTGCGCTCTAATTTAGTCGTTTAACCTAAATAAAAACAATGAATGGAGTAGTGCTGCAGACTGTCAATTCCTTCATGCAACAGTTTGAAATACGAGCGTACGGAGACTGGTGATGATACAGACAGATGATGATACGAGATAATATTTAGTAATTATCGGCTGCAAAGAATCTCTAGGGTCTAAAGATGATAATATGTAGCCGATATTTTTGATACATTTTTAATTTCAAGCATGTAACTGATTTATCCAAGGACATCAGAGATTTTACAGCGTAAGGTACATTTAGCACGCGTTCGTTGAAATATAATAATCTTGCTCTTACCGTTCTAAATATAATAGTGGAGGTGCTAGGATTCAGTCAGCATGCAGTTGATGAAATTGGATGGACTGGACACTGGTTATATTTTCTTACAGCTTTCCATGACTTCGATGACTAGACTGTTTAATCTCTTGGTTTGAATACGACGTTTTCAAACATTGCAAGTACACGGTGACAGTTGAATTAAGTGGTATTGTATGATGGTAGTCGTTGAACCTAAACATAGGGAAAATAGAAACGAAAAAAAATGCCGTTGATAAAGTGTGTGTACTATCCTTTCTAATAAAAGGAATAAAAAGATTGGCTGCTTACACACAAGGATAGAATGTGAAATAATAAAGGGGAAAAAATGACATTAAGTCGATAAGATGCACCGCCAAAATCAGATATAAAAATAATGTTGCATCTTATGTACTTTGGTACTGAAAATGATACTTAAAACGATATTGAAAAAGATAACTCAATACGATATTGAAAATAATACTCAACACGATATTGAAAATGATACTCAGCACGATATTGAAAATGATACTCAGCACGACCGTCCGGTCTTTTGGCTCTGAAAACTGATACATGTAAAGTTGCAGTTTTTATTTCTGTGGTAAGTATTTCTTGTGAAGTGAGCCATTGTTTAAAATTACAATCAGACAACATATTTCAGCAGCCTGTGTCAAAATTTTCTTCATAACCAAATCTCAAAGGAGAAATAATCTTCCACAAATGATATGGTGAGTGATACATGGCAGATTATTCACATTAAGGAAATATTCTGGCTCAGACAGTATATTATTAAACTGGTTTCATTTGGTTGTTGAGGACTAGAAGATTTATTTTAATTCAATCATTGCGTGTCCTTTAACTCAAGCTTAGGCAATACAAAAGAATCATGTGAAGTGATACTGAATTTCCCGTCTTAATGTCAAGCTTTTCGCTTTAATAACGTTTAACTATGACACAGTTCTGCTGTCTTTTTATCAGATATTTGTCACTGTTTGATTTTTGGTGGCAGGGACAGTCTCGTATTATATTGAAGCAAAAAAAAACTGTTTTCTTTCACTTTCATATTTACTTTCATAGTTTCTGTCACTTTTATATTTCCTGTCACTTTCATATTTGCTTTTATATTTTCTGTCACTTTTATATTTGCTTTTATATTTTCTGTCACTTTTATATTTGCTTTCATATTTTCAGTCACTTTTATATTTGCTTTCATATTTTCAGTCACTTTCATATTTCTTTCATATTTTCAGTCACTTTTATATTTGCTTTCATATTTTCAGTCACTTTCATATTTCTTTCTGACTTAATCTACGTAATTTTGCTTGCTGAGCAAACCGCTTTCTAGATTCAGTCGACCATCTTAGATCTGAATTTGAAATGGTATGAAATGTGCATGCATAAACAGCATTACTTGATATAACCTTTAACAATGACGTAATAAGGACAATGAAATAAGTTTTAAAAAATTGTGCCTTAAAGCCATTTCTATTTTATCAATTGAAAATCTCGAATGAAGAAAAATAACAAATAATAAATGGTGAGAAATATTTTAAATTTTAGTTACATATTAATTATTACGAATAAAATAGTAATGTTATTGAATTTCTCAAGAGGGATTGTTGGAAAGATGAAGTATTTGCATTTTGAGAATTAGATTTTTTCAGGGTCCAAGACATCGAGACTCAAGGAAAATATATAGTTTAGTATGCATTTTCATGTGTTACACGTAGTTTAGTATGTATCACCATGTAATGGCAATTAAACAGAAAACAAATATAGGAAACCGTAATCTGTAACCAAAATATCCATAAATTTATAGCCACACGAGTTATTAAAAATTCATAAAATTCGCAAAGGCTGATGAGTCTTCTGATCAAAGACAAAGTTGTAAGTTGATACTTTCATTTTGTTGATTATAACATGGAAGAAACGGAAAGACCGCGTGGGCGATTTTCCCGTTATGGTGAGTCTCAAAATAGTACCTGAATGTTTCTCGTCTATTACTCAGCAGGAGACAAAAAATCTGTCACGTCATCTTACCTCTGATCTCTCCAACAGTTAATAGTATTACGATACCCATTGGTAACAGGTGACATCTCATCACGTCATCTTACGTCCAACCTTTCCAACAGTTAATAGCATTACGATACCTTTGAGATACATATTTCTACACCAGCTGATGTAATCAACTGTTACTGCTTCCAAATGTAGTCCCTAAGAAAGTAATTGTATATGTTTTTCTCTTATTATTGCTAACCAGTGAAGAATGATTACTTGTATTCAGCAGAAAGTAGCATTAAAACCGAAACAGAAAATAAGTTCTTGAGTCCTAGCCTCTCAGCTTTTGCTTAAGACGACAAAACAAACAGATGTGATTCGGTTGGTTCCGGAAAGGTCATTTTGCACTTAAATTTCGAATGATTTCATTCGAATGCGACTGTTATTAGAAAAGACAACTTAGCCTTTGTTGGCTTTTTGATATGTTGTGTCTGAGTCAGTGTCTAATATGACTAAGATAGTCTCGGTGCATTTCCACTTATAATGAATCCAGTCGATTTTATTTTTCAAAATGAAGAAAAATAATGGAAATATACAAGGAATTAGCTTAGTGTAGTGCTACCTTATTTAGCATCAAGTATTGTTGTATACATCTAAGTGATATAAGTAAATAAATAAGTTATTTTGTACATATCTGAAGAACGTAATGATGACAAATATAACGTGTTCCTTTCTAAGAGGTTGAAGTATGAGACGCCAAGATTTCTTTCTTACAAAGACACGTACTACACACATTAATTTGTCATATGGTTGCAGGATTTCCTTCTTACAACGACACGTACTACACACATTAATTTGTCACATTGTTGCAGGATTTCTTTCTTAAAAAGACACGTACTACACACATTAATTTGTCACATGGTTGCAAGATGTCTTTCTTACAAAGACACGTACTACACACATTAATTTGCCACATTGTTGCAAAATTTCTTTCTTACAAAGACACGTACTACACACATTAATTTGTCACATGGTTTCAGTATTTCCTTCTTAGAAAGACACGTACTACACACATTAATTTGTCAGATGGTTGCATAGCAACCATGTGACAAACAAACCAAATCTTGACTTCAATGCTGTAAATTTAATTTTGTTCACCCTTGGGGAAATGCTAAATTATGAATTGAATACAAGCGGGTGGTTCAGCTCTTCCAGTTTGATGGGGCCATGATAATTCTTTCAGGAACCCATAAGTGGAGTAATACTTATCCAGTTTTGATAAAATATACGAATTCAATCATTGCTTGGCCATTTTCTATGTAAATGAGTTTGACTTGTCTATTCAAGATGACATAGACCAATGCTTAGGAATACACTGAGTTTCTTGGTCTGGTCAATCGTGAATACTACACTAAATATTTAGATCTGAAGTCATTAAAATCTACAATTCACCGTCATGAACAGAGTGAAGTTTTCCATTTAGATACAGAAGACTTGATGACACTCTCTAATTCTAATGTGTGTATGATAATGTGAAAGCAACTAACATCTGTTCAGTTTTATATTTTTCAGGATATGACCTTTTACGTTTCACCTTAGCTGCACACAGTGATGTACTTTATCCGGACTTACGTACGAGAGAGCAGAGATACCATTTTAAACTTTTATTAGGGCATCTTGCCTCCAAAATAACAATCTTGGTGGAGATCTGGCCAACAATCGTGACATTTTATCATTTGTAAATTTAAAATTAAAACAAATATTAAAAAGGAATTAAATCAGGTTTTGCAAATGAAATAATGACTTATTTTGTAAAAATGTATTGTTATTAACTCAAATATTCCAAATATATTTTATATTTTGATGACTTTGGCAGGTGAGACCTTGTGTTCGGACCTTATATTTGTAACTTATGGCATCCCTCCACTAAAACCGTTGTCTTGAAAGATAAATTTAATTCTGCAACAACCACACTGGAGCAAGTGCAACCAACGTTCAGAGTTGTGCCTGGGTGTTGCTAAAATACAGACAAGCAAATTTATTAAATATGTGCAACTTCTTTCAGCTCATCTAAATATAAACCAGACTCCCGATATAATTCAGGCCATCATTTAACAAACAAGCATTTATTTGGGCATATATACTGCAGTGCCAAAATACTGTAGCAAGTTTCGATTGATACCGGGAACAATTACACCAATATAACGGAGGTTATCGACATTTTCCATGACTGTACCATCAGCACCTGTTTTCTGTGGTTAATAATAAGACGCTGAATGCATCCGATTTTTCGATCTTTTTCTTTCCTTTTTTTTCTTCTTTTGCTGACAAAATTGACTCTCACTGCTGGTCAGTTGGTGCTTTGTTTACATTACTAGTATTTCTCGTGTAAAGTCCACGAAATCACAAACTCGGTCTTTCTTTTCAGAACTGTCAGAGCAGCAGAAACCAAATCAAGATACGTTTATTAGTAGATAAATGTCCGAATCAGAAGAAAATATAAGACGGTCTAATAAGGTATACAGTTATATCACTTGGAACTATTTTGACATCTCGAACCTTTCT
Source organism: Megalonaias nervosa (assembly GCA_016617855.1). NCBI lineage: Eukaryota > Metazoa > Mollusca > Bivalvia > Unionida > Unionidae > Megalonaias > Megalonaias nervosa. The sequence goes on along the minus strand of JAECUM010005050.1, from coordinate 78,439 downwards.
CTGCGTGATGAAAACAGAATAATGCCCTAACTCGAACAAAATGTTACGGGATAGCACTTGCCGTTAACTTGGTGACCATTCAATAACTCCATATACTCTTTGTGCCCGGTGAACTCTCCTTAGAATAATGGCCCAGTTAATTTTAGACCTAAACTTCAAGATCTCTCTGTGATTCTCTGATGAAGTGGGAAATCCTTTCAATAAGAATTGGGACTTGGGATGAAACACAGACACAAATATAAGATTCATCTGATTTATTAACCGTCACAAAATCATATAGCAGTAAAATTGTTAAGATTGAAATCTCACGTGCATGACTTCTAAATAATAACTCCATGATTTCATTTCACACTGGTATTGTGCATTTGGACAAAAATAATATATACAGATTATGATGTCATAAACTGACACAAACAGTTACAAATATCAAAGTTTTAATGTTCTGATTTTATATTAAAACTATTGGTTATTAATAGATTTAGAAACATTGGCTAACATTTAATTATATGCATATGGGTTACCTTCAACAGAACTTTGAGAAACACAAAAAACATATGCAGAAAGCCTTAGGAAACACTAGCAACCTATGTAGAAAGCCTTGAGAAACACTCAACAGCTTTACAATATAACAAATAAATTAGAAATAAAGCGTTCAGAAACACCAAGTGGATTCACAATTAATCTTGTACTTAAAATTGTTTATTATTATTATTATTATTATTATTATTATTATTATTATTATTATTATTATTATTATCTTCCTATTTCTATTAAACTGTATTAAGTATAATTATTTTTATGAGGTCTGCAAGAAATACTTGACATGTCAGCAAAATATCATTAAAAATTCTGTCTGCATATAATTTAACTGATTATACAAATATTTAAGCTAAAGTTGCTGATTTAATACATGAAAATTAATCAATAAATATCTGAAAGCATCAGACTATACAGATGGCGATTTAAAAACTTACTTTTAGACCTGTCCAACAATAATTTACTAAGAAAAAAAGGTTATTTTTCCTGGCAATTATTTATAAAAAAACATTGTGAAATAGCTGTAAATTACTAATTAGTGGGAAAAAAATAATAAACAAAATAGTTACCGTTTTGAGCGCTGCCTTAGGTGTGGGATTCGTAGTAAAATAGTCAAACGACTTTCTCACTCACTGTCTGAATACACAGAACTATTAGCACGACACTCGGAATTCCGACAAGGTCCAAGCAAAGACACCAACAAGCCCTTTTATGCTTAACGCGGAATTCTGCAGAATTCTGCGCCTGGCAAGGAAATATCTGCCGTTGTCTGAGTAGCAACCACAGAGAAAAATTCTTCAAGAGCTTGCTTGCAGGTGCAACCTTACTTTGCTGCAGATTACAACAATACCACACCTTATTTAATAATTGTGAAAACCTGCATTACTTAGTGAATTAGCTAAGTGTGCATACAACTGATATGTGTCTGAATGGTCACAATTTGCAATTAAAAATAGTTTAGCTTTAAACAAATGGACGATAAAGCGACAATTGAGCGAGAATCCTGACTGAGAAACAGTGACTTGGCAGGCACAGCAGCAGCATGAGTGTTGGGACTGGGAAGTATGAAAAGGTCTACATGACAAGCGGCAAGCATCAAAGAGAAGCTGACATGGTCCAGAAAGAAATACGTCTTGCAGAAGAGGAAGACATGCAATTCAAAGCTGTCTGCACGAGGAAGCAGATGAATTGGCTACGCTGGGTAGGTGCGAGGTCCAGAAAACTGTCTTGGAGTAACATCTAGAGAGTTGATACCCAGAAAATCTGCTTCTCCTTACGTGCAGTGTATGATGTTCTCCTCATACCAACAAACCGGAAGACATGGGGACTAAATGACGACCCAGACTTTAAACTTTGTGGGAGACTTGCAAATTTAGAGCACGTGCTGTTATCTTGTAATGTTGCCTTGACAGAAGGTCGTTATTAATGACTGAATTTAAAATGATTAAAAAATGTTTGGAGGCTAGATTTCCTGCCCATTACAAATATAACGGTCTGTATACAATTATTTCACTTGGCACTATTTTGCCATCTCGAACCTCTCTCTGAGTGATGAAATGGGAATAATGTGATAAATCTAACAAAATATCAATTAAAAGCTTCGGAATAAATAACAAGAGAGATCATAAGGCACTGTACACCATAAAGTGTGCTTAATTTCCTCCATTACAATAGTGATTACCCGTAAATTATTAAAATTATTCATGGCTTATATGCTTTTTAAGCTATCGATTATGTTTATATATATTTCTACAAATTATAAGGAAAGAATAGCGGCTTTCAAACGAAATTATATAAAGAATCCTCTGCCAATAAGAATAAATAACATAAAGATATGAAATAAATCTTGTGTGTATGTGTAAATTACTGGTTGTGTGTATGTGTAAATTACTGATTGTGTGTATGTGTAGATTACTGGTTTTGTATATGTGAAGAATACTGGATGTGTATACGTGTAGATTACTGTTGTGTGTATGTGTATATTAATGGTTATGTATGTTGATTACTGTATGTGTAGATTACTGTTGTGTGTATGTGTAAATTACTGGTTGTGTATGTGTAGATTACTGTTATGTGTATGTGTAGAATACTGGTTGAATGTATGTTCTGATTACTTTTATGTGTATGTGTGGAATATTGATTTTGTGCAAGTGTAGATTACTGTTGTGCGTAGGTGTAGATTATTGTTGTGTGACTGTGTTGATTGCTGTTGTGTGTATATGTTGATTACTGATTGTGTGTATGTGTATATTATTGCTGTGTATATGTGTAGATTACTGGTTGTGTGTATGTATAGATTACTGTTGTGTGAATGTGTAGGTTACTGGTTGTGTGTATTTGTAGATTACTGGTGTGTGAATGTGTAGATTACTGTTGTGTGTATGTGTACATTATTGGTTATCTGTAGGTGTAGGTTCCTAGTTGGCTATCGGCCAGACCTTCTAATTGCCTGTGTGCCAATCTCCATCCAGACTGGTATCGATACAAACAATAACTGGGTACTGAATTACGCAAGAATATCTTCAATAAAAGACGATTAAGATTTTGAGGCAATTCAAATCTACAAATTTACAGAGTAGCTAATTTTGTATTGTGCCGAATCTTTTCAAAACAGGACATATACTCGAATTCTGGAAATGAAAATGAAAACGAGACTCATTATTCTGAATGACTGCAGATGGGTTTCACTTTTATTTTTTAAAAGTACTTGTTGCATGGACAAGTGGCTTTGGGAGAGCATTTGTCACTCTCCACAAGTTGAAAAATGTGTTTTTATTTGAAAATAGACCAACTAATTGTAATAAAAACAACTCTTTAAACTTTATCGTAGCTCTGTCTGTTTTCTTACTTGTTAGGAACAAATGTTTTAATAAACAAGGTATTTAGCCCATTCTCATATAAAAAGTCACGTTCCAGACTTCAGAACTGCAAAGTCATGTCTTTCGTTCAACAATGTATCTTACGGTTAGCATGCTAGTTTGAACGGAAACTACTCCAACGGACAAGCCCCTTGCAAAAATACTTTTATATTGACAAAACTAGAATTATTAAGTGAACAAGTTTAAAAAGTTGGAACTCTTAATTTGTCCAAAGTTGACGCAGAAAAAATAAAAACGCATATTTTGTGATTGTGTGAATTCGTAGCGGTCGACGTGATGAGGATCAAATACGAGAGCACTATCAATAGGCCGTAATAGACATAAATGTATTAATAGCCTAGTTCAGATGAATTCACTCCTCCATCATCAGAACAGTACAGTACATCAACAGCGTGCCCTAGACCTCCCCATATTTCTTCCGATGCATTAATTTGTGTCAGTGTTCCTGACTTTTTAAAATCGTATTTCGGCTTTGTGGTATCATGCTCATTTTTCTCCGTTAACTTTACATTGTCAGAATCGTGCAATATTTTACGATATTGCACTCACGGTCACATCTCATTGTACTCACGTACACGACACGTGTGCCCAATAATGTAATAGGAACTACTTTGTAAATAAATCATGTACACTCGTGTAGTAGACCCTTTACATTTTGGTTGATTAAATTTATTCCTGAATGAACTAAAGCAGATGTTTCGTGGACTGCCACTTACCAGCTGCTTCGCCATTTTCTGCGTTAACTTTTTTGAAACAATGTTTCAGATTTAGGCTAGCGACAGAGTCCCTACAAATAACATGCAAGAGACAAGGTATAAACTGTCTTCTTTAGCTGGTAATAAGAATGGCAAAAAATATACTTACAGATTTGCATCCTGAATTTCCTCAAAATGTACTTTCTTAGTTCTGCAAATCCGAATTACATGAGCCATGTCATGGGTTCTCAAGCTTGATTACACATTTCACAACTGTAATGTAATTTCGACTACATTCCAAGTGCAATTACATCCTCCTTACTGCACTCAAAATGAAATAAACATTACATTCCATAGCGTCTTTTTGATAATTGCAATTGAAAGACTTCATATTTTTCCCACATAATGATATCAAACATTCAATGACAGAACAGAAACACACTTGAGATAGTCAACACGTTGGTTCTCGCTGCTGCAGTCCGATGTACTTCATGTAGAATTGTCACAGATAAATCCAGTCCATAATCACGAAATTTCGTAGAATCGATAAACATACCAAAATCTATTCATTCCAGATCAAATGGAAAAGTTGTTGCAATGCTCATTCATTCACAATATGACTCCAAATTTCAATTTTAAGTAGACCAAAAAGCCATTTTCTTTCGAAACTTATGTCTAGCGCGCGACCAAGTTCAAATTTATCTGGGCGGAGTTACGTGCGCATTAATAATGTTGTTGTGTAATGATGAATCTACGCTTATGTATTTAGTTTGGAATACGGCATATATTCAGTTACTTTGTTTCTTGTAGGTGTTTTTGTTTATATAATTAAGCCTTAGGTAGAATAAGAAAATGAGCATATAATGAAAAGGTTACTGCATTTGTATGGGAAAATATGAACTCGTTTTGTCGGATGGATATACTGCACTCCCAAAGTCGTGCAGTATTTCCATCCGAAAAACTCGTTCATATTTTCCCATACAAATGCAGTAACCTATAAATATATATTAAAATCCATTATATGAAGCAGCTGAATGCTATTATATTTTCGAATTACAGTGATTCGACGTTATGCCGTTACATTACAGTGATTCTACGTTATACTAATCATTATGGCCGAGTTCCTTTCTTGTGTTAGCATATTTTTCTTGTTGCCTTATATTAGCAAGTTAAAAAGTGTATTAGTGGTGGAAATGTAATGGACTCTGAAGATGTGTGACACGAACTTCGCCCTACCCGCTGACTTTTTTGGGACAAAGAACGCTCTATATAACAACCTCTTAACTCCGCAGCGAATGAATGATTCCATTCGCTCTAGCTGTATCCTTTTGTGAAGCAAGGGTGAATGCATTCCAAACCTGAAGCCCTTCGTAAGCAATGGCCCAAACGCGTACGAGAAGCATGACCGTATCTGCCCACGTTCCGAGTTCTGTCCGTTCCTTACAGATAAGAAAGATTTACATTTATACATTTGAAAGTTGCTACTTTGTGCATTTTAGAGTCTTTTTCCTCCATCAGCAACGCAATCATTTGGCTTGTAAAGATATTGTAGAATTTATTTTAATGTTAGACAAATGTATATTGTATTATATATTGTGAATTGTGAATTGTAAAGTATAGTATTTTATGGATTGTTTCAACTTTTATGAGAAATTCATATATTAATTGTAATTTTAATATTACATTTACTGTTGGATGCATTTTACTGCCAACTTTCATGCTTAGAATTTTGAAATAAAATACTTTCAGAGTTACAAAATATAATGTTTCGTCTGTTTGGTCGAACGCTTAAAATTTTGGATCAAATGGCAACCAAATTCAAGTAATATCAATGATAAGCATGGCAGTCGAAAAGGTTTTTCAGTCACATGATAAAGAGAGGAAGAAAACTAACATAATATATGGTGGGGAAAAGTATCGAAATACTTTGTTTTTAACCTTAGAAAGAAGCCTCGAACACAGCGTATTTAGTTTGCCAAAGACAGCAGCATCATCAATGGGTCATGAGATGTTATAACGAGCGTTACATATAGAAAAATTTATGAAATGTGTATATTAACCGTAATTACACAGTAGAAATGTGTACATGAACTTAATTGCACAGTAGAACTGTGTACATTAACCTTAATTGCACAATAGAAATGTGTATACTAAGTTAATTACACAGCAGAAATGTGTATTTAACCTTAATTACACAGTATTAGAGCCAATATTGTTATGTATATGTAATTTAATTACTTGTTTGTTAGTTTTAAATTTTTTTAATTTTTATTTTATTCCATTACATGTTATTGTAATGATAATTTTGTCTACTGGATTTGATTTTTTTTTAGAAATTCAATTCAGTTCTCTTTGAGTTGATAAACAACCAGTAGTTGAAACATTGTATCTAATTGTTGACCTTGATTCAGAAATCAGTAAGGCCTTTAGTAAACAACTTTTTAAAATTTTTAAAAAATTCATTCTAAGAGTAAGATTAATTTAATGGCATCAATGCCATGCCTGGGGTACGTGACAAATAACATGTGTTTATTGTTACAAACTTTTGGATTTCCCAGTGGGATGAAATTTTGACCCCCATCCGGGAATCTGTTTTGCATTTTAGTCGAGCTTATAACTCATGTTATCAAAATAATTTGCCAGTTGTGTTTTAAACCTTTGAAGCTCAAAGGTGTTTTGTTGTGACCAGTTTGAGTTGAATTTTTCTATTTTTTGGAATAAGTAATTTATTTGCCCTGGAAAATACTAGTGCTCATCGGAATTCTTGGACAAAGACATTTATCGAAATTTATTCAGAAATTCTAAACTGGAATATTATTTTTTTGTGATTCAACAAGGAACTGTTGACACGACAACACTGTGAAGGTTACTGCACACGTCATCGCCTTCCATCTTGAATTTCATCGGGATTGGAAATGTGATTAACTTAGGACTTTTTATTGATAGGACTTATATTTTTTTTAATTCTTGGATTAATTTTGGATTTGATTCATAAACCGTAAGTACTTTTTCTTATTTTTATATTGTTTTTCTAGGGAAATAAATTATTTTGTTAACTTTTACAAAACTTGTTGTCTTTACTCATTTCTTGTTACTTTTGTACGAGCCTAGACACGTAACAATATACAATTATTATAACATTGTTGTGCTCTCTTTATATGATCTGTAACAACCGATGGGCAGTCTTTGCACTATCTGGAATCGCTCTTTACTATAACAGTGCTGACACACATTTTTAAGAATTTTCAAATTCTCCAGAACGAAATCAACCAATAATTGTTAACTATAATGGAAATCTGACGTCAGATAACAATGACTGAAGCCTATGTGTTTGCGAAAGTAGACATTATTCCATTAGAAGTGGGCTATTCAAGTGGAATGCTGTATGCTAGTTGAGTTATTTACAGGTCTGGCGCATGCTTTAAATCTATCAGCAGGGAAATAATAATCACAGGAAGACAATTTTCACTCCGCAGGAAGGAAATAATGACATTAGTCTGAAATGAATATAAGTTAGTGCACATAAAGCAAAACACTGGCATGTATTGTTCGATCTGTTGGTGTGACCTTTCATGAAACTTTGCAATGTTATAGTCATGGCTACTAAAAGGTATGTCCACCTTTCCCTAGCGTTGTATGATGGTACTATATTTCTTAATTGACTCAAATCATTCCAAATGTATGGCTCACTAAAATCATTCAAAACCCGAATGCCAAGTCAAATCGTTCAAAACCGGAATGGCAAGCCAAACCATTCAAAACCCGTATGGCAAGCCAAAATCGTTCCAAAAACCCGAATGGCAAGCCAAATCGTTCCGAATGCACGAGCTGGAGAGATCGTAGCGTGGGCAGGAGAAAGCGAGCTAGAGAGATCGTAGGGCAAGCTGAAGAGATTGTAGGTACCTTTAAGTCTCCATTTTTTGTTATTGAACACACCTTTTATATATCATCTAGAAGGATTACTCTAAAACTGTAAGGACAATGTTGAGACAATTATGTGAAAAATGAATTCAAGCAAGGAACATAGTCCATGATATTGTGTTGAAAAGCACACACAGAGACAGGTTACAGGGCCAACAACATACGTCACGGGAAGTAATACACTGCGGGAAATTTGAGCTGCCATATTTAAATGAACTGTCGATTCGACATAATTTATTTAATGTTTGCGTATTTTCAAGAGTTTTCATGCAAACATACCTAGTTTGATATCAAGGGATGGGGTCGCAATGAAACTTAGAGGGATGATTGTTAAAGTTTCAGAGAGAGAGAGAGAGAGAGAGAGAGAGAGAGAGAGAGAGAGAGAGAGAGAGAGAGAGAGAGAGAGAGAGAGAGAGAGAGAGAGAGAGAGAGTCTCTTCATGTATTGCCACTTACTGATCATTGATGTTAAACTTTAAACGATTTGCAGATCTGAGCAGCGTAGTGAAAATTCGGTCGGATACTTTAGTACCCTACACGTACTAGAATCGCATTGTTGACATGTGAGAAGAAATACAAATCACACACTTTCCAGAACATGATTTCTCCTGCAAATGAAAATGGACAGGGTTTATATCGTATCGATGTCCATACTGTATTGTCTCAATATCAAAATGGAGCACAGTTGTAAATCCCCTTTATTGACTGCAAGTCTTTCGATATCGCCTAGCTATATGAAGTTTAGGCTACGGACAAGCAGCACAATCATTGGTGAAATTTACTGCATATATCAGTTTTATACACTGAGTTTCTACAAAACACGTACAAATGAAATTACTGCTATATGCATGGTCGTTTAACGGGTATGCGATAAATGAATAAATAAGTGAGTCTTTTTTGCAGAACAAGCCATGTTTTAAGTTCTTTTCTATCATTGATTAGTTTCATTTGACGAAAATTACTAATAACTCTCGTAACTCCATGTTTATGCTGCTTTATATTACATGTCTGGTAAATTTCATACTAATGTTGCATGTCTGGTAAAGTTCATGCCAATGTTACATGTCTGGTGTGTGTTTGTGTGTTTTGTATTTTTAACGTAGCTTTAACAATTTTGTAGTCATATCGCTACGATGTCTGCAGTGTGGCAGTTTATAGTGATGTCTAGCACTGAGGCATCATGCCGCAGACATGTAGCATGATATCCCACCCAGTCACATTATCCTGACACCAGGCCGACCAGTCCTAACACTAACCTCTTAATGCTGAACGCCTAGCGAGGCAGCTCTTAGTACCATTTTTATAAGTTTTTGGTATGACTTGGTCGGGGTTCGAACCCACGACCTACCGCATCCGAGGCGGACGCTCTAACCACTAGGCCACCGGAACTGTACATGCCTGGTAAATCTCATGCTAATATAACATGTCTGGTAAAGCTCATGCTAATGTAACATATCTGGTAAAAAGTTCATGCTAATGTTTTATTTTTAAATAAAGTCAAAGTATGCGTTAAGCAAGCTGAATCTAATTAGCATTGTCTGAAAATAGTTTTGCCAGTGGCAGACACAGATGTGTTTACTGCAAAAGGTCATTAACATCCACATTTGTTTTGCATTCCTGTGCAATATTTATTAACGCTGATAAAAATGTAAGGTTCCGAAGACAATCTTGAGATAAGTATGATGTCATCTTTATGCATCTTTTATAGGAGTCTGTTTAAGCGTCTGGATTCAATATTCAAAACCTAAAATCTTTTTCTTTTTTTTTTTAAATTTGCAACATAAGCAGCAATAACTTTGCCGTGTTGATCGTACTATTTGCAGAAATTTTTTGGTTAAGTGTGAAATTCAAGTATAAGTCTACTTGCCGTAGATAACGGAAATAAAACTTAATTTATACCGACAAGATAACTTGTTTCATAAGAGAGCCATTACGGTAATCACGTGTAATTTCTTCGTATGACATACTCCACTCTAGCACTATTACCATTCGTACGGCAGTTCAGTATTGATCTGCCATATCTGCCATGTGGTATTAGATTTGTCTGTAATAAATATTTATTGTTACTAAACTAAATTAAAATTTAGCCAAAATATTTTCTTCAATACATCATACTGGAATAACCGATTTCACTAGTCTGGCATTTTCAATATACTATTTATGATAAAGCTTCCATGCCTTCTCAATGTTTGTAATAAACACTCTTTATCACATAGTCGGTACACTTTGCCTACAGTGTGTGCAGTTTCATATTTTTGATATTATACATGTGAACATATGACTTTATGTGATTCTGATTGGTCCAAATAAGCCCATGAAATTATTGCGCAATATTCTCTTTTCTGATTGGCTGCGATCGTGGGAAAACTTTTTCTAACTCCGCCTTCTGGGATTTTTTGTTTTCATTGAACTTTTTTGGCAGCCATTTTTTGATTCGACTTGCGAAAGGGAATTGGGAAAAAATGGTCTCGTCCAGTATCAATGTTGCAAATTTACCCCCACAGGCGTTTGTTATTTCATGTATAACATATCATAACATGAAAAATGGCAAAACCCCCAAGACAAGAAAAATAACAAGTAACACTACCGTTATTGCTTAGATGATAACGAGGGTGGGGGTGGGGATGGACGGGCGGCACAGCTGTGTGTGTATGTGTGTGATTTAGATTTTTAACGTAGCTTTAACAGTTTTTCAGTCATATCGCTACGATGTCTACAGTGTGACAGTTTATAGTGATGTCTAGCACTGGGGCATCATGCCGCAGACATGTAGCATGATGTCCCACCCAGTCACATTATCCTGACACCAGTCCTAACACTAACCTCCTAATGCGGAACGTCAAGCGAAGCAGCTGTTAGTACCATTTTTTAATGTCTTTGGTATGACTAGGCCGGGGTTCGAACCCACGACCTCCCGCATCCGAGGCGGACGCTCTAACCACTAGGCCACCGGAGCGGTTATTCGTTCTTCTTTCTATCTAAATAATTTCCACTGAAATAAAAACTATGTGATAAAAAGAATCTCAAATGGGTAACGATTTAATATTAAATTATGAAATTCGTTGAATAATGTCCGCTTTTGCTCGCCAAGGCTCGCAAATGCTGGACATTATTCAACTCGTTTCATAAATTCAATATTAAATCATTACCCATTTGAGATCCTCTATATCCGACACATTAGTATTTCACTTTGGCAATCCATTATGTAACCTACGAGTCTGTTCAAGTAATTTAAATTTTCTTAAGAAAAGAAAACGTAAGCTAACAAAATGTACTTAGAACCAGGGCCGTATTATCTAGTAGGTACGGTACGTGCTGTGCCTAGGGCCTATGAAACCATATTACTGTAAAGCATATACACAAAGAGGCAGAGTCATGTCAATGCATGTTGTTTTCTTAAAGAAGTGCCTAGGATTTTCAAGGACCTTAATCCGGCCCTGACTTAAATAATTTAGTTCTGAAAATTGCCTGACGAGAGAGCTTTCTTTTAGCCATGATTAAGTGTCCATTTATTAAAAAGGACCATTTTAAGCGTGTATTCCTACAAATGCGCATGGTCTAAGACCGTTAAAATTTTCTACTGACAATACAGTATGGAAATCCTTTGGGTGGCGCTCTGCAATTTCGTATTTTGCATAGGGTTGGAATTTTAAAGGAAAAGAATTTCCCCGGATTTCCTCACTGGTTATACTGGCTAGTTAAAAAAAAAACATCTTGTATATGTCAGGTTTTGTTCAAAGAAACTTTAATTCCCTTTATTTTGGTGTATGATTGATGGGTGTAATATGGGTTATAGAGTATACAGCTTGGCCTTACTCAAGATGTGCATCTTTCAAAAAAGTGCTAGCTCCACTTGGTCGTTTTCACTTCCTGAACTTCAGAGGTAAATTGTATAAAAAAAAAAGAGCCGATAACTTTTTTTACATTCTATATATTTCGTAATTCATTAATTGCACTTTCAGAAGCTGGTACTGTCTAGTCGAGCAAAATTCATTTTCCGTATTTTAATAGGTGCTAAAGATAGTACTTTAGCCTATTTCAGGTTGATTTTTTTTTTTAGCATAAGGGACCAGTCATTTTAGTTAGCAGTGTTCTTAGATCATGTACAGTTTCCACAAGTACATTATCCAAACAAATGTCAGCCACATTACATCAATGTTGCATAATTTTATGCCAACATTCTCCCCACTGTGCATGTCTCAAATGTAAACAACTTCACCTTACATACATCACTCTCTCAAAAGTACATAATAACTGGTGAGCGCCCCCTTAGAGTGATAAAGAGCAAACAGGATGGAATCGTCGAAAAATGGAATGTAACTTAATATACGGATGGTAGTCTGTTCTCAACAACTTGGCAGACCAGGTACATCCATAACGTATCTACGTAACAGTTGCTCTGATTAGGCGATTATGAAAACATTTTCATTTGTGACGTCACAATGTTTACGCATACGTCAATAAATAACACGGCAATTGAAATACAATAAATCACAATTTTCCAGATTGAATGAAAAAGGGAAAACATCCATTTACAGCAAAACAAAAACAACAATTTTTTACAGCAATTTGTTTTAAATTGGCACTTTTATGAATAGTACTCAAGGAAAGCAAATCTTGCGAAATTAATATATAAGAAATTCATTTTTAAAGAAAGGAACAAGATGGTACAAAGGCCGTAATAGTCGCATTCCGTCTGTGAGAACGAGATGTGATGGTCGATAATGATGAAGTAGGCAAGGTAAGATTTTATGGTACTAAAAGCATAGTGGTAAATGATTTTTTTTTGTGCTCAGGTTATGCAATAGGAATTTTTCTGATGTGTCAGCGTAGATGAAATCAACTCAGTTCACGAGTGGACTTGATTAACATTGTGATGATATGTGATGTCACATGATGCCATTTGGTAAATGTTGGTCTGTTGTTCGTCCTTCGAGTTTAAAGATGACCATGGCATCACTGGCTGGTTTGTTTTCTGTAAGTACTGTCTGTGGTACATTTGACCGGAGATGCCGCTTGCATTTGCATGATCAATAAAGAACGTGCTGCTCTTCTCAGATTTACGCTGCTCACGCTTCTGCGCCGCCTCTGCAGTTCTCTTCCGCTTAAAATCTTTAGCTCCAGTATGGATGAGACGCCGCCAAGTGGATTAATCCTGTGTGAGATCTTTCCAAAACTCAGGGTCAATGTTGGAGTGTTTCAACGATAACTTGAGGGAATTTTTCAAGCGTTTCCTCTGACCACTCTGAGCCCTCCTTTCCTCCTTCAGTTCGCCGTAGAAGATCTTCTTTCGTAGTCGCACTTCTGACATCCTGGTGACGTAGCCTGCCCATCTCAACTGTGATTTCATCAGCAGAGTGCGGATACTTGGAATGACTACTCAAGTGAGAACCTCGATGTTTGGGACCATGTCCTGCCATCTTATTCACATCAGTTTCCTCAAGCAGGCTATGTGAAAATGGTTCAGCTTCTTGGTATGCCGCATGTACATCGTCTAAGTTTCGCAAGCATACAACAGGGTCTTCAACACACAATGGCCAATGGCTTTGTAGACGTTAATTTTTGTTTGTAGACTGATACCTCTGCGCTAGAACACATTTATACTTAGTCTGCCAGAGGACAAACCTGCTTTAGTAAATCTTGCGTTGGTTTCATTCTGCTATTCGGTAAATAGAGTGCACGTGCATGCAAATGCGGCTTCTGCAATATTGCAGAGGTATCTTTTGGTGGTTTTTCCTGCAATCATTTGCTGTATCATGTCGAGTTGTAAGCATCAGAACATCCGAATCTTTACAAGATACGAAGCGCCGAGATCCGGAGTTTCTGATGCTGACAACAAAATAACCGAAAATAAAATATAAAATAAATTGCTTAATATTGTTAACATTTCTACCTTTTTAAACAAACTTCCTGAACATCTTGATAATCTGATATGCGCATGAATATCATAGTTTATAAATAAAACAACAGTCACTCATTTTCGTTACAATTACTCTTGGTTACACAAACCCTTAGACGCATCGGGGCATCAGGAATCAGATCACAATTATTACTTCCGGTTCTGTACCCACGAAGGAGTTTTCAGCCTGGTGATAAAGTTTTGGTTCTCTTGACCATATCTCAAACTCCTCTTCAGGCTAAGTCCTATGGTCCTTATACAGATGAAACGTTAAGTAAGCGATTTAAATCATATCATTAACACGCCTGAGAGACGAGAACAGAAACAACTTTGCCAAAAATATATTAAAGGAGTATGTTGATAGAGACAGCCCTGTTAATCATTCAATCATTTCGTTGTACCTGTCCCACATTTTGAGGATTTAAATGATGGGATGTAATCGGTCTGTAGCGATGTTGGTTTAACCAATCTTCGGAATTCAGAAACATTGAATAATCTGGACCAGAAACTTTCTCACTCACAGCCTGGAGAAAAGAGTTAACTAAAACAGCTATTATATGAATACGAGCACATGTTTCAACACGAACAAACAAAATCTTCCATGACGTTGAAATCGTAGATTCTACACCTGTAAAACAGCATCCTTACAAGATGGATCCTCTCAAACAGGAATATTTAAAAAATGAAACTCAGTATTTGCTGGATAATGATTTCATAGAACCAAGTAAAAGTAACTGGATTTCACCATGTATTCTAGCACCGAAACCAGATAATATATGCCACATATGCACCGACTATAATAAAAGTGAATAGTGTTACTAACACAGATTAATTTCTAATGCCAAGAATCGTTGACTGCATTGACAATAATGTTGGAAATGCAAAATATGTCACCAAGTTTGACCATTTGAAAGGATTCTGACCAATTCCACAAGCGGAATGTGCAAAGGAAATTTCGGCATTCGTAACTCCAGATGGGCTTTATTAAAGAGATGTCAATTTTTATGAAGGAATATCCTTCAGCTTTCAAGCTTTTGATAAACATGATCATATCTGGTCTAGATAACTGTGATGCTTACATCAATGACGTGATCATCTACAACGATAGCCGGTATGATCACTTGGAAACCATTTGGAAATTCTTTGATCGACTCAATGATACAAATTTTACAATTAATTAAAGTAAAAGTGAGTTTTGCCGTGCTTGTGCTATACTTTTAAGACATATTGAGAGACACGGTGAAGTTAAACCTAATTAAGATATCATGGCTATCTCTGAATTCCCAGTGCTTATCAGTAAAAAATCAACTGATGCAATTTTTGGGTATGACTGGATAAAATGGAAAATTTTGCTCCAATTATTTTCTCATATTTGCTGAACCTCTGACCAATGTGTTGAATACGAAAACCAAGTTACCTTGGTCTGAAGAATCTCAGGAGGCTTCTGATAAAATAAGAGTCCACCAGTTCTTTCAGATGCAGATATCATTAAATCATTTCAAGTGTTTGTTGATGCAAGTGATGTTGGGATGGTGGAGTATTGATTCAAGAAGACAAAGATGGTATAGATCATCCAGTGTGCTATATTTCTAAAACATTTCAACAAGCACCAGAGAAATTATTCCACAATCGAGAAGGAATATTTGGCTTTGCAGCACTTTGAAGTTTACATTAGTTCGGCTTCTTCTCCAATGATGATAATCAATGATCACAACCCCGTTACTTTCATTAACAAAATGAAAAACAAAAATCAGAGATTGTTAAGGTGAACTTTGATGTTGCAGGAATACAACATTGACATTAGGTACATCAAGGAAAAAGATAATCTAATTGCAGATGCACTTTCACGTGTATAGAATCACTTTATTGCTTGAGGTATATTTTCTGTCATTCATAAGACATGTATGTAATTCTAATTATTACAGCATCATAATTATATTTCATTACTATATAAAAGAAATCTTTATTGTATAAATCTTTCTTTTTCTTTGGGGAGGGCAGGTTTTATGTATATTTAATTAGTATTGCGATTTACCTCTGTCTATAATTGATGGTAGCAATTTGCCGACCTGGCTAATGTCTTTGTTTGTAAACAACATCTTACCTTGCTATTTTTTGCATATGATTGTAGATTATATATTAAGATTATTATGTTTGTAGGTAAAGGTGTTTACTTGGTTTTGAGTTCTAGATACAGCTTTGATTCTGAATCTAGAACATATTGTTTACAGGTTGATGGAATTTTCCTTTAAGACGACCCTCATCCTGGTCCTCTAATTGTGTCTTAGGTCTAATATTATGGTTGTTGATATTAGAATATCTCATTCCTATCTTAACATCCAAAAAGGAACCAGTCTTTTAGTTCTGTTTTAATTTGAGAGGATTTATTTATTTAAATTAGTCACTGGAATTACATCGTACACAGTAATACTTTCGGACTGAATCACAGTTTAGGGATTATTGTGAATTGATTTAGAGAAATGTTTAATTATTTCATTGTGATACATCAAAACTGTTAGCAAATAAACGTTAGTCCATTCTATTGGTACATCAGCACTTTCAAACTTGGAACCCATTTAGAACACCACTGGAATTCATTAGGAATACTCTTTACATTTGAACTTATGATAGAACTTTTAGAACTGTTTGTGATGTAATTCACAATAATGTATGTTCTTTTTTAAATTTGACTTTATATTCTAGTGAAATAAATAATTGTTGAATTTTACAAAACTTGCTGGTTTTCGCTCTTTTCTGTTACTTAGTTTAAGACCATAGAGTCTTAAGAATTTAATATAGCGATAAAAACCTTACCAGAGCAGCTGACTTAATGTAATAGGTCTATAACTGGATACATCGTTTTACTCACCCTTTTTATAAATTGGCACAATAACAACTTTAGCCCAACCGTCTGATATGAAAGTAATAGGGCTATAATTATATACATCGGTTGTCTCACCTTTTGTTATGCCCAACCATCCGGTATGAAAGTAATAGGTCTATAATTGGATACGTAGGTTTTCTCACCTTTAGCCCAACCATCTGGTACGAAGCCAGTTTTCAAGATTATATTAATAAGCTTTGCATGCACATTTAATATATCCGCAATGGAGGTTTTCATGTACGAAACACAATAAAACTAGCGTAATGAGATAAATGGCCAAAATCTGCAGGCACCATGGCGGCATATCTTGACTCTTTGATTAGCATAATCTATTATGCAAACCATTCTTTATCGACGCTATTATTTCCGATAACATCTTGGACCACGCCCTTGTTTGCATATTGTATTAAAAATTGTACATCATTTTTGTTTGTTTTCAGTGCAACAAGAATTGGTCTCGCATTACGCGCTTTTTTATCTGTTACTTTTATATGTTTAGTTGTATTAGAAACTGCAGCTGAAGGAACGACATGTTCGGTCTGATTAATTAAACACAACTTATTGAGTATGTTTGACATGGCATGTTTGTTCTGCTTTTAAAACGATCTGTAGAATGACCATTTAGTGTCGCAATGTTCGAAGAGGAGATTTAAATCAAACAAATTTGCAGCGAAGAAAATTACATCAAGATTCTAGTACTTTGCTAACATACATCCAATGCAAGGTTCGGGATCATCTAACAATTATGACTTCTGATCCAAATTTAATCAGGTCAATAGATGAATTCAATCCGTGTATGTAAAACAAACAAAATTAAGCATTGATGTTTTTCTGACATATGGAGCTTTTGTCTAACGCTGTTAGATCTCATTCTAATGGTAGAAATTGTTTCTATCCAAATTTCTAACTGATATATTATCACAAAAAATGGTTTTCAGTTATTGCAGTTAATTAAGAGATATCCTACATTCCAGTCATTGTGAGTGCAGTAAGAAGTGATAGTTCTACTGTATAATAGGGTAGTAATTCAGATAAGTAACGCTGTAATTGAAACCGTCAGCGACTTGAATACAGACGGATGCAAAGTAGTCATGTTGATTTAAATTTAGTTAATGGACGAAACCAAACATATTTTGTTATGTATATTTAATTTACATTGTTTGTTAGTTAGTTTTTTAAATTATATTTTATTTCATTACATGCTGTTGTAATGTAACATTGTATTTTGGACTTGACCTTGTCCGAAACTGAGTTCATTTTCTGCTTAACCCAAATTGACTTTTCTAATTTTATTCTGTTTAAACAACTAATACATAGTTAAATTATTCTCTGCGTGTATGGGTTTAAAATCAGAATTATTATTAATAGAAGTAAATATGTTTATTTGGGTCTAGGTCTAGGTTTTGGAATTTCCTTTGTGTATTTGACTATTTGTAAAACATCGAGATCATTTTAGACAGTTATTTTCCATTAGGTAATAATTTCTTTTTAGAAAATGCTAATTGTGACCTGAAGTCAAGTAGAGAACTATATAATCTTGTAGCTAAGAGGATTTTTTTAGTCGTGCTTTAAGATCTAGCACTTTCAAACTGTATTATATGTTTGTGTCCAGTATTTCGTTTTCGGGCTAGAAATTTTATTTCTTCAGATTATTGAATTCAAGTAAATTATTTTCTCTGGAAATATAAAAGTGCTCTGATAAAATTAATGGGCAGAGACATTCACAGGAATTTACACTGAATTTAAACCTGGAATTATATTACTGTGACTCAACAAAAGACTGTTGATACATCAACACTCTATAAGCTACCACAGACACATCATCTCCTTCAGGTTTTGGATTTAGTCTGGACTTTTACTGAATTTTACTCAGGACTTTAAACTACTAGGACTTATGTCTGTAATTCTAAGATTATTTTGGGATTTAATTCGCAATACCATAAGTTCTTTTTATCTCATTTTCACTTTGTATTCTAGAGAAATAAATTATTTGTTGACTTTTACAAAGCTTGTTGCCCTTCACTCTTTTCTGTTACTTATTTTAAGAGCAAAGAATCGTAACAATTTCAAATAGTAAAGACTCATGACTCCGTTTCGTTCAGAAAAAAGAGAATTTATACTTTCATTAGCCTTGTACCTACCTGAAAAGTTGATATTAGTTTAGATCGTTTTCTCTCTTCCATTCAGCTACTTGACATATGCATGTGGAAAATAGAGGAGAATACACGAGCGTTCATTTAAAACGAACCTTATGATAGGAAGGAGATGGGTACCGACCAGAAAACCACTATCCTTAGAAAACCTGGTCATTTAGGTAAACAGGACAAAGAACTTCAATCCAAATTTTATTAAAATTTAAACATTAAGCTTACGGGTATTTAGAAAGCTGTGTAGATATAACAATACATCTTTAACCAGCCATATATGCTGGGAAAGACTTGGAATCTTCCACAATTAAAGCAATAACGACATCTTTTTTTAAAGGTAATAAATATAATGGGTCAGTTAAATTCACATTAACGGCATCGTGTGATAAAAACAAAAGCATATGCAAAATATAAATCGATTTAATGATTATTGGTTTTAACTCCGGCAACAAAGTTCCGTATTGTTATTTACCCATTCTTCAACGGTTCTCGAAGGACATAATTTTCTCACCAAAGCAGTCATAAAAATCAATTGAAGAAAACTGTTAATCAAAGGTCGTTAAACTTGGAAAAAAATCCCCAGAGATCGTATACTTCTGTGACTTTGCGTAACCATAATCAATTACAATTTTTATTATGAATTGTCCAAAAATGTTTTTACTTTTCATCGGTATTTTTGGATTTACAACAATACTAAATGATATTAAGCTCATTCATAAATAATAGTAGATAGTAAACATCAAAAGAAGACATACAGTGCATCAGGACTGGTAACCTACATATGACTTTTTTGTTTTATATTTTGACCAAATACAGTATTTACATGCAACCAGTCTTCTTCATCGCTGGAACGAAATATTGGAGAATGCATAATTTGCTTTCAGACAATTCTAAGTCAGTCTTTAGAGTTAGGAATCTTGGAAGGTGTATTTTTTAACATAGCTGACTAATACGGTAATAGAAAAACAACGAAAAGCAGCAAAAACAGAACAAAACAAAACAAGCAAAGAAACAAACTAACAAAGACAACAAAGGCAAAACAAGCAAAATTGTTGTTTGTCATCCTAGTCTAAATGCATACACACGTCACTTGCTGATTTAGACTGTGCCTTGGCCGCTGAAACGTGGTCAATAATCAGAAATAAGCTCAATACAACTATAAGGCATGTTGCGTATCCTTGTCATCCAATAAAATCACTGATCCGCTCTCAGTTGTGCAGGAAATGATTTCACAGCGGACTGAAGGCTAATACTGGCATTCATTAACGCTGACAAATTATCAGTTACTTAGATTCGTCACCGTAATAGTATAATTAGAAACGGTTAATATTACTGTGTTCGGTCTGTTCTCAATGGAATCGGATTGGTTTCTTTCAACTAATGACTAGTCTTTGAAAACCCAGTTTTACGATCTATTTTTTTTTTTTACTGCCAAGGTTGATTAGCACTGCTCGTCAATCAAAGTCTCTAGTTCGTATTCTCAATATTCTTTTGTCGATAAGCATGACGTTGTTTATAACATAAATTCAAAACAGTGACGTAGCTATGATCGCGAAATAAAAAAATCAATATTTGAAAAAGACACTGAAGTTAGACGTTTTGTTTTCCTTGATGTCCCCTTGAAAATTGAATTTGGATAACTCTAGACGTTTTTTATTGGATTCTTTTTTTAAGATGCTGGTTGCAGTGTTTAACACGAGCACTTGTTCTGTAGTATTCATTCTTTGCAGACATGTTTTCCAAATCCAACACATTTATGTAATTTGTTTTAACGAGCTGCATATCTATTGCAAATCTTCCAACAAAATTTCAGCCTAATGTTAATATACTTTTGCAACATTGGCCTATATTGATTTGATCGAATCTCGGGAAAATGGTGAATGACGGTATCACGATCAAATTTCTCATGTTTTTTCTGAAGTGAAAATTGTCGTTCTTAAACCGATCGCTGAAAGCTCATAAAAACACTCGACACTTAAGACAAGGATTGGATTTACTAGGGACCTCTTGACACTGTCAAAATTGGAGAGTATTATTCGAATCTTTCAAATAAATTTTCCCCCTTTGACAATAATTCGTTTGCATTGTTGTGAGAGGATGTCAAACAGACATTTACGTCTGTTAATGCAATACAATTTAAAGAATGTGTATTTTTTAGTATTGTAAAGAACAAAGTATACAGCGACGAGTAAACATCCCTGATAGACCCATTTGCCGTAGTGCTCAGCATTAGGCGTTCCGATTTATCTATTTCTACGGCGGCTACCCGAGCACGAGGTCACCTGTGAACCTGTTATGAGGCTACACGTATTATATTATCCAATGCATACGTGAATGCTGTTATATCAGGATTTTTCTTCTTTAGATATTATAAGTAAAAAAAGAACCTGCTTATAACCACGTTTAAGTTGTCTAGAAAAAAGGTATAACGACTCAACGTAACCTTATCTGGCCAAATAAGGCAATGAAAACGAAAAATATCTTCATTGGGCTTCTATCTCGAGACCACTGTGAAACTTTTGTATGACGCAGCCGAGTGAGATAATCTGAACACGAGCAGACATTTTTATAACCATATAGCATTTTAACTATGAGGATCAATTTCTGATATACATTCCAAAGTTACATTTTTCGTTAAAGTGTGATCATGTATCTCCGTGATTTTTTTGGGGTAAATTTTAGCAATTTGTTAGATTATTCTTTGGAGCAAAAGTTTACGGCTGTACTCCTTTGCGCCCGGTTTCAAATTTTACTACAGAGTCAGAAAAACCCAATACAAATTATGTAATCGTTCAAAGTGTCTTTCTAAATTCTTTCTGAAGTTATGCAAGAATTAGTTTAAAGAAACTTTGACTTCATTTAGGCAAAATATATGAAATTACTTCGTCCTTTTGAAAGGTGTCAGGCCCACACAGTAATGTAACCTATTGAGCATGAAAATGAAAGAGGGCACTCAGCTGGGGAAAATAAATTGAAACTTAAAAATAATTTTACCTTAACATGGCCTTGCTATTTTGATTTTCTATGACTTCTAAATGTTTGCGGATAATAAATCAGATTTTATTATGATTTTGATTGAAGTATTTGAAAGAAAATGTCAAGACTTAGTCTAGATCATTAAAACGTAAAGTAAAGTAAATATATACAATGTTTGAAACAACGTATTCTACTGTCTGTAAGCATAACAAATTATCCGTGAATGCAGTTAACTTTGTGTTGTAGTCTACATTCATGGCTGACCTACTGCTTCTCATATTACATTCTTGGTCTTTCATGCATTTCTTACCAGTCGCACATTTATAGCACATACTAAAACATATTTCAAGAATACATTGAATATCCATCTTTTAAATGATGCTTGAAAGCGCTTACAAAGAGCTATCTCAATCGATTGCATGTTTTATCAGTGCTACCATGTCAAGGTGAAGAATCAAATTGTTCTTACACCTGTTGTCGTAAAAGCACCTGAAATAAACACAACTTTTAAGACAAATGTGCACAACGATATGAAAATGGCTTGATATGAGATATGTTGTCAAGATTATAGAGCAATAATAAAGTCTTCCAAGTCATCATGCCTCCTGAGGGCTGTTCGTTTACATTATCGTGGTTGGATCGGAACGTAGTTCTTGAATAGCTGAACAGATTTTAAAAGAATCAGGCATTTACGTCTGGGGAATGCTATACCATTTAGAAAACAGACACTTTTCAGTAGTAGGAATTTAACTGAAATATAACTGACCTATACTGCTGCAAAGAAAATGGGCAACATAAATTTATGGACATCAATATTTACACTGGAGGTCACTATTTAAATCAAATTTTTCCAAGAACTGTGCACAGCAGGAATTACTGTTGCATGGGATTGAGCGTAGCTGAAGGTTCCTTTGTCAAACGTAAAATCGGCAAATGCGGCAAACCCTCGCCGTGTGTTGCGTACATCATTTCAGAGAGAGAGAGAGAGAGAGAGAGAGAGAGAGAGAGAGAGAGAGAGAGAGAGAGAGAGAGAGAGAGATTCTCAAATTCTCAATGCTCATGATCCATCATAATAAGTGTTAAGAACTTACATTACAGCAACTGTATAAGCTTGAATGTATGTTTATTGATTCTAAATGCTACACAGCCACTACATGAAAACAAACCGTCTGCTTCAGTGCGATTTTGTCTGAAATGGCTGGAACAGTGCACAGTAATTGGAGATGACTGTCAAATCGTATGATTTATTGTAGTCACTTTCGAACAGAGGCATATAAGCGAACTATTGCTGCAATCGGAAGCTGACGTTTCAAATTCTTCAATCCGAAACGGTAGTAAAAGGTGACCTACACCATGGATGAAAATTCTTTATCTTAGAATATCAAATTCAGAAAGATAGTGTATTTAGTAACATACATCCATTCGCAGTATTATGTACATGTAATATGAATTTTCTTCTTGATCAAAAAAGTTTTAAATATTAAAATTTTCCTCAACCGATGTAATCGTTCTTTTCAACAACATGAAATCTTAATATTTAAGAACAGTCCGCTCTGGGTACATGTGTACTTCATACGTTGTAAAGATACCAACACAGTATTTTCTGCGACTACTTTTGATTCTTGCTTGAGTGATACAAATGGAATAGTGCTTTTCTAACTTCTAACGCTGGACGGTGACCTTCTGGACGGTGACCTTCAGTATGCATAATGCCAAGAATACCAGTAATTTACGGAGGTAGCCAAAATGAAAGGTGCTATTAATATACTGCACAATGTTTTTTTTCTACAAAAAAATACCAGGGGAGGGGCAACTGCCACTCCCCCACACACACACACTTGTCCACCCTACAGACGCCTATTTAAAAATATAATAGAGAACGCGGAATGATAGTGCATTAATTTATTGATAATAAGCGTAAAGCTTCCGCCTTCAAGATTCAACTCAACCAATTGTTTTTACCCGTAATACTCGCAGGAGGTAATAGTTTACCAATTATCGATAAAACCAAGACTAAGATAAGACTAAAATTAAGAAACTTTTGTTGTACCAGAACAGTGTTTATTACATAAGGATCATGTTTCTTGCCTTTTATAGTGATGTTATCCAACATATACGAATATTTATTTCATTTTAAATTTATAATCAAATCAGTTTATTGATCTAAAGTTAAACAGTATTTAATTTTTTTTTTTTTTTTTTTTATTTTTTTTTTTTACAGTGAACCGAAAACTTGCACCAGTTTTCATTCATATACTATCCAGAGACACCTGCCTTATTGCGTTACAAAGATATTTTATTCTAAATCTTTTGTTCAAGTTAATTTGCAGAGGATTGCAGGTTGTCATGGTTTTGTTTTTTTTACGTAATGCCACTTCCGTCAGCTGTTGAAAGCACACAAGTGCACTATAAATTGCTTTTGTTTCTCTCCTTTAACATAGGTTAGCGTTGACAGTCGATAACAACCGTTTCTTAGCATTATCACCACTCTTCTATAGGTGAGGAAGTACCATTCCTTGCGATAAGACGAGCAGAAAAGTAAATAAATTTAAACTGACATTCGCGTTTTCTGTGTAAAGTTAGAGAACTTCCTTTAACTTCTATATGAAATGTTAAAAATCTATCATCTTATTGTTATTTTCAATTAAAATAAAAAATATGTACTGTCCGGGACATGCTAAATATGACTTCATTGAAAACCAGGAATATAAATCATCACTTGATACAAAAGCTAAGTAAAATTTCAAGCTATTTTCAATGCTTGCCATTCTGAAGAAAAGCCAATTCTCATGTATCGTCTTCCATAATGTAAATCCAGCTCTCGTGTATCGTCTTTGTCATAACTCCCCTCCCAGCTTTGTTGGGGTGGGTGTCATGGGTTTGGTTATCGTTATCTAGAAGTGATCGCCTACGGTGTAATTTGCCCGAAGCGAGTAAGTATCAATAGAAATTATGAAATTTACAGGTGGAATAGATAAAGATTTGAGCAGGTATATAGAACAAAAGACACGAGCCCCCGTACATGTACAAACCATAAAATTTAATCAAAAGTTCATAGACCATAAAATTCATAAACAATTGTAATAATACATTACATTAGCACGATACACTTCTTTGATTCAAATTTTTCAAACGAATTTCAAAAATACAAATATGCTTTTACAATAGCCGATCTGTGAAGCGATAGAATTTAAATCATCATCAAATCGAATGAAATCGAACACTGCTTTGTACAGATTCATAATCTGATAGTTTTTGCATCAGTCCAATCTCGCCGACTGTTCCTTTGGCTTCCTGTGCATGTAAGTCTGGGTCCTTTCACTTTCCCTTTTTTTTCCCCGATTTCTCAGGTATATTGCTGTCTTGAGTCGTCCAACTTGTGTGGTCACTTTGGCTTGCAAGTTCGTGGTACGTCACGTAGAACCCTTGGTGGGACAAATCTCACCTTGCAAAAGTAAACAAACGACACCCTAAGTGTTCTGCTGTATACCCCTCCTGAGAAGAGCTCCTAATCTTTTCTTGTTACTGTCAGATAAATTCTATCCTAATTCAAACAGATCCTACGGTCATCTGGTCCTACCTAAACAATGCGGACCGTACAAACCTAGCTCCCTAAGGTTAATGTACTCCCTAATGGCTATTTTAATTACTGGCTGACATTACACAAATGACTGAATGAAATTCATTACACGTCACAACCATGGTATACACATTCAAGTCTCTATCATATGTGACATTATCTAAATCGGAGATTTAGTAAGGCATGAAATTCTAGATACATATTTACCTATAACAATCGAAACTAAACAATCAACGATTCATCAAACATATATAAAGAATATCCTTGTACGGATTCATATCGATGAACTCGCACAATTGTAATCCTATCAAGAATATTAAGCCTACGAATTTACAAATAAATTCCTGCAAATAAATCAAACAAATCGTCACACAATTGTAATCATATCAAGAGAATGGATCTACGAACATAAGCTAATAAATCAACAAATCGTGATATCAAAGAATTTACATGAGACGAATGCAAAATACCTTGTCTCTTCAAGCTTTACCGCTAGGATTGTTCCGTAGATTTATTTCCAGACATCTAATCTCTTGGATGATAATTACGGGCGGATATCTTCTATACCGGCCCAGAGTCTTACCCCTCGAAATTTCTCTCGTAGAAAATAGTGTAGACTGATTTGAAAGTGTTACAATACGCATTTTAAACTGAAAGTTTTCGAGAGGAAACCACGCCTCTTTTTCACAGCGTAACCAGTCTGAATTAAATACATTTCCCGCCTGAACTAGGCTCAAACAATGCAGTTCGCCTGACAAACATTGATTACCCAACTGATTCCTGGTAACTTTCAGACATGACAATTTTCCATACCGATCAGAAGTTGACCCCTATCCTGTTCAGTTTAAACAAACGTAGCCTTAATCAAAAATCGCTAAACTCGTGACAGAGACTGTACCAATCAGTGCATTATGGCGATTTAAACTCGTGCCAGCCCCCATAGATCTAATTAATCGTTCTCCTATCCAACTTAATGTTTTCTTGATAGATCGACAGAAATTTGGCAATTTACAGTCTTTCGTAATGTAAATCCAATACTCAGGTATCGTCTCTCATAATGTAAATCCAACTCTCATGTATCGTCTTTCGTAATATAAATCCAACTCTAATGTATCGTCTTTCATAAATCCAACTATCATATATCGTCTTTTGTAATGTAACTCCAACGCTCATGTATCGTCTTTCGTAATGTAAATCAAATACTCATGTATCCTCTTTCGTAATGTAAATCCAACTCTCATGTATCATCTTTTGTAATGTAAATGCTACTGTCATGTATAGTCTTTTGTAATGTAAATCCAATACTCATGTATCGTTTCTCATAATGTAAATCCAACTCTCATGTATCGTCTTCGTAATGTAAATCCAATACTCATATATCGTCTCTCATAATGTAAATCCAACTCTCATGTATCGTCTTTCGTAATGTAAACCAACTCTCATATATCATCTTTCGTAATGTAAATCCATCTCTCATGTATCGTCTTTCGTAATGTAAATCGAACTCTTATATATCGTCTTTTATAATGTAAATCGAACTCTCATGTATCGTCTTTGTAATGTAAATCCATCTCTCATGTATCGTCTTTGTAATGTAAATCCATCTCTCATGTATCGTCTTTCGTAATGTAAATCCAACTCTCATGTATCTTTCGTAATGTAAATCCATCTCTCATGTATCGTCTTTGTAATGTAAATCCAACTCTCATGTATCGTCTTTCGTAATGTATATCCAGTACTCATGTATCGTTTCTCATAATGTAAATCCAGCTCTCATGTATCGTCTTTGTAATGTAAATCCAATACTCATATATCGTCTCTCATAATGTAAAACTCTCATGTATCGTCTTTCGTAATGTAAACCAACTCTCATAAATCGTCTTTCATAACGTAAATGCAACTCTCATGTATCGTCTTTCTAATGTAAATGCAACTCTCATGTATTGTCTTTCACAATGTAAATCCATCTCTCATGTATCGCCTTTCATAATGTAAATCCAACTCTCATGTATTGTCTTTCATAATGTAAATCCAACTCTCATGTATCGTCTTTTGTAATGTAAATCCAATACTCATGTATCGTCTTTCATAATGTAAATCCAACTCTCATGTATCGTGTTTCGAAATATAAATACTACTGTCATGTATCGTCTTTTGTAATGTAAATCCAGTACTCATGTATCGTCTTTCATAATGTAAATCCAATTCTTATGTATCGTCTTTCGTAATATAAATCCAACTCTAATGTATCGTCTTTCGTAAATCCAACTGTCATATATCGTCTTTCGTAATGTAAATCCAACTCTCATGTATCGTCTTTTGTAATGTAAATCCATCTCTCATGTATCGTCTTTGTAATGTAAATCCATCTCTCATGTATCCTCCTTAGAAATGTGGCTTCATGTTGCCATGATATTGTTTAATATATGCCCGATACTCAGAAAAATTTCTTTCTGATAAGTAATTTGATTATGTTTCTTCCTAAGCAATTCATCCTGTAATTATGACTTGCTATCCCATAAATATAACTTACCAACCTCGTAATTACGAGTAAACTATCTTGAAATTACGATTTATCTGTCATGAAAGTACAAGATACTAACTCAGAATTGCGAGATAGCAAAGTCGTAATTACGAAATATTGTGTCGCAATTACGGCGTAGTTAAATCTTAATTACAAGATAGGTTGTCGTTATTACCATATAGCTAAGTGGTTATAACGAAATACACAAGTCATTACGACGAGGTAAAGGCTTGATTTTGTCATGGCATTAACCGGCTTTCGTTACGTTTTATCTAAAAAAAATCAACTCGGAGGAAATACCTTGATCAGTGTACGTGCTACCGGTATATAAAATATCGGCGAGTGTGTTTTTTTCAACCTGTCGTTGATAGCTGTTTAAACATATCTGCCAGTTAAGATAAATTTACTTTATGATAAGAGATTGGAGTGATACCAGACTTATTGACATTTTCCAGATTGAGTATTAATAACCGTACAACTTATTTTGCTTCTTGAGCGTTATTCGTTTACATTGTACTGCGTAGAGAAAAGGCAGCTTTTGATGTGGTTGAGGAAAAAAACTTAAAAAAGATACTCAAAACATTGGGGTCAACATCTAAAAACGTGTTGTTTTTTAAGTATGATTTCTGGCAATTTATATCCGATTCCTTTATATACAACATAATGGGCAGAAATTAATTTATGATGAAACTCGTACATCCGGTGCATTCTAATTTTTCTAGTACAGTCATTCCCTATTGACAATAGTGGGTGAGGGAGAAATTTTATCCGTTATAAACAGTTAAGAATCACCTATTCGACTTCTCTGCAGAAAGGTTTGTACTAACAACAATTGATATCAAGGCGTTCTTCTTAATGCTGGATATGTTTATAATACCTATATAAATGCATTCATTTCCGATCGAACGTGTGGACATATCGGACTTTCCGTCGCCACTGCCATGAATAAGTATTACTTTCAACGCACTTTTACCCAAACATTGTCTACCAAAAAGTGAAAATATTAAAGTTTGTAAAGAGTGATGCTTATACAGCTAATGCCAAGGTTCCAGAAGTGTGCCGGTTGTTTTATGTTGACGTTGTAAACGAAGATAATTTAGTTACCAAAATGAATATTTTTCATTAAATGGAGATTACAAACAGAGAATGGAATTATCATATCCACAAAACAATGTTATTGAAAATGTTATTAAGTGATTTATTTCACTGTTCGTCGTAACATTTGAAAATAATATACATTATTATCTAGCATTATGATTTCTTTAGTTACCCAAAAGACTGCAACAATGTCCCTATTCTTGTTCTTGTCAGGATCTTTTCCATAATATCGGATTAGAACATAAACACAGTAATCTTCTTGCTGTCGTGTGTCATCAATACAAGCATTCTCCAATTATCTAGCATAGTTGTCTGTTCCCACGCCGGATTCAACCGCAGAAACATTTTTAACTGATATGCACTCTGGATCGTCGCCGCTAAGCCCTTCTGCTATCT
Source organism: Megalonaias nervosa (assembly GCA_016617855.1). Classification (NCBI taxonomy): domain Eukaryota; kingdom Metazoa; phylum Mollusca; class Bivalvia; order Unionida; family Unionidae; genus Megalonaias; species Megalonaias nervosa. Next base: position 48,904 of record JAECUM010005050.1, on the reverse strand, counting down.
GGCGTTTAACTCCAATTTTGGATATTATTCCTGCTGCGACCAGCTTGGCGGTGACGTACGAATGCTAAGCGTCTAACAAAATAGTTCCATATATATAGTATAGTAGTATAAGTAAGGTATATATATATAAGAGAGCAGTATATATATATATATATATATATATATATATATATATATACATTAAAAATAACATGGCTTTTAAAGTGTTGGTATAAAGCAATTTGATATACCAGTACTATTGGTATATCAAATTGTGATCCGCCCATCGCGCAATAATACGCATATATAAACATTCTAGCGACCGACTGCAGTTGATTCTAGATCAATGATGAATTTCCACATATTAATCATTAGTGACGTATGACAATAACGATAAAAAGTATTAATAATCCTCGTTTTCTAAATGAATTTAATATGGTACACATTTTCATCACAATCGTTTCTGAATTTTGTTCCCCCTCCACTCTCATATATAACGGACAAACTATGCAGAAATGTGGAGTGAGAGAGAAAATGAATTTGGGCTGCATTGAAACCTTGAAATAGAAATTACGCCAAGTAACCTACAAGAATACGGTTCGTCGTAACGATACCTGTGCACTTTCCTTGGGATTTATCTACAGTGTTTGTCAATGACACAAAGTTGTAAACCAGGTCGCCAATATAAATTCCTCGGTTACGTGGTACACATACAGTGATGTATTTAATGTTATGTTTTGTCGTTGTTTCTTAAACATACTATAATTCTCTAAAAATCGATTATTATTAGTTAAATATGAAAATGTCCAAACCCCTCCCCCTCTGGACCATCGTAGCAAGATAAAAGCTAATATCTATGAAATGACGAACGTAGAGGATTTTGATTTGTGTCATCCCACGATATCTCTGGACTTATGAATGATGGTAAAAGTTAAGTCAAACCGACCAAAGGATGTGTGCGTGTATGTGTGTGTGTGTGTGTGTGTGTGTGTGTGTGTGTGTGTGTGTGTGTGTAAGAGAGAGAGAGAGTATTGTTGGTGGTACTAGAGCAGAATAATGACTTTGATCAACTGTAAATATATTAAAATATTTTAATTACCTCTTTTTGGTTCGTCATTTCGCTTAGTTTATATTCCACATTAAATTTCCAAGCGCCGGTACGTGAATGGCAGCGTTCATGTGAATGGCGTAGCTATGTGTTTTTGTAGTGCTCTACTTTTATCATTAAAACCATCTTTCAAGTTATATCATAAGTATGTATTATATTCATTTAATCAATGTGAATAAAAATAGAAACTAAAAAAGAAAACAATCAGCTTATCAATATGCAAGGTAACTGTGAATAGCCACAAAAGGCATAGAACTACATTTTGTAGCGGACACACTCGGGGATGTGAGGAGTTCATTCACTCGGTCAATACACAGCTGCCTGTCGTAAATCTGAACTCCGTTCAAAGGGCAAATATATGTATTTGTATGTGATATAAATAAAATATATGTACAGTATGTACGCTGTATCAATGATATACCACTCGTTGTATAAATTTTTCATTAAAAGGAAACTCAGCAAGCTTCGTTTCCTTTAAATGAAAATATACATCTCGTGGTATATCAGTATATCATTGATACAGCGCACATACTATATATATATATATATATATATATATATATATATATATATATATATATATATATATATATATATATATATATATATATATATATATATAAGAGAAGCTTTTCATTGAAATGTGTTAAGCATGTGTTCTTGCAAAAGATACAATTGCGCATTAGAACACTTCGTTTGTCGAATTCTTCAGTGTCAGAAGTGCGTATTTTTTCCACGTCGTCAAGCTCTTAATTTCGGAGGTCAGTAAATATTACATGCAGTCAACAATCCCATAATGCCTAAATAGACGCGATCGGTTTTGAGGCGAAACACAACACATAAAATTAAAAATAACCCGGCGATTATACCCAGATTCATTTTACAAATTTGTATCATATTTTACTGGTACAGTTGACAAAACATTGAGTCACAAAACCTTATATTTGACATCGATGTTTTGATATAAAATCGATCACAAGAAGGGTAAAAGGTAGTGAGATATTTGTACAAAAATATTTAGAATGAGAAAAATCTTTCATTGATCCTAATGAATGACATTCTTTTTGTTCAACAAAATTATCCATCCTACCAGTTATATTTTGTTAATAAAGTGGATCAATCTTATTAATATCTTTAACCTAATATTCAATAAACACACCAGAAAATAAAAATAATGTGCATTCAATGTGCTCGGTATAATAAAATTCAGTTATTTATAGATGCCGTCAAACTTAGAATTGCATGACCAAAGTTTCTATGTCTACTTTCAAACAATGGAGTAGTGATCAAACGTTAATTTATTATGCATATGCATTAGATAGAGTATACAACACTCCGTGATTAAAGTTTCTCCGTAGAAAACTACATCAAATAATCTGTGCGTTGTCTTTGGGTACAAGAGAACGCCTGATTATGGCTGTAACTTTTACAAATACACATAACTGTATTTCTGTGAGATGAACCTAAATATATGAAGCCGTCTTATTGTCATACATATAGAAAAGTGTCTTCGGTTATGGTATCTCTCATTATCGCTATGAAGAGAAAAATAACACGAACTAATTAAAAGCAAACATAAGCAACCTTTGATAACTATTTGCCTTTTCGTGATAGTTTGCTATTGATTAAAAAGGTCATTCAAATTTCCTCTTAAGATGGGTCTATTTCAGTGTAAGTTGTAGCGTCCAATCTTCATTGAGATGGTGGAAATTTAGACTGATTTACGTTTTCTGCATCATTCAGTAATTGTTTACAAGGTGAACTACAGCAATTCTCAGCTCCAGGCCTGCCTTCTGTAACGACTTCACACAAATGCTTCTGTTGCAACCATGAAAGTCCGGCTGACAAAACATAATTGCTCTGACCTGATTCTAAACAGTCAGAGTCTTAGATGTAGAAAAAGAAATTATAAAAGCTAGTCATACTACTTTTTACTGTTATATCAGCTTGTTTTTTTTTTTTTTTTCTTCTTCTTCTTCTTTTCATAAATATGTAACAGGTTCCTATGGATATGCTTTATAAACATGTTTGTGCAATGCAACTAGTGACCCTCACAAAAAGGGACATTAGTTAGATCTGGTTGTGTGTACATTTTGGAGTTTTAATGTAGCTTTAACAATTTTCCAGTCATATAGCTACGATGTCTGCGGTGTGCATTTCATAGTGATGACTAGAAACTGGGGCATCATGCCGCAGACAAGCAGCATGATGTTCCACCCAGTCACATTATCTAGACACCAGGCCGACCAGTCCTAACAATAATCTCTTAATGCTGTGCACCAATCGAGGTAGCTGCTAGTACCATTTTTATAAGTCTTTGGTATGACTTGGCCGGGGTTTGAACCCGCGACCTCCCTCATCCGATGCGGACGCCCCAAGTAGGCTTTTGTTTATATCCCAATAATTCTATATCACTAAGTGATACGGATAAACGAATTCCTTGCTAGAATATGCAGTTATATAGCAGACGTTTTAAAAGATTGAGCTTAAAAAGGAAATAATATTCTGTCTTATCTAAACATTCTTTTTGCCACAATTCACATTTGGCATATGCTGAATATTTTTTAATGGAGGCACAGTTAACACTTTTTATCACTCAAAGTCTTGTGATAACATGACAAATTGGGTTTCTCTGCTAACACGAATTAATATAGCCCGTTTTGGGCACTCATTCTCTACAAGCAGTAATACGAATAGTACGCATGACATTCTTGTGATAGGGCATGGGGCTATACAACCTTATACTAGACACCAACGATGCGCTCAATCCGAATCGATCGCATGTTTTCAAGTCGATGATTATACTTTCTTAAATCTGACATTCGACAGGCTCCCTGGTCACTCTGACTTATACATGGTATTATCAACATGTTAGCGGAGCACATGTAACGTACGAGTATTAACACGTTAGCGGCGCACATGTAACGATTTTTATACGTCAGCTTATATTAAAACTTAGGCGGTCATTCTGCTTAAACACACTTGTTGTGGTTTTGTTGGGTTTAACACCATTTTTTATCATGTAATCAGCTATCCGTGGTGGTCAGTATATCTGGTGGAGGAAGAACCCAAGAAGAACCACCGACCCACAGGAAGCTATTGGCAAGTTTTCTAACCTACCCATGTTGGCCGAGCTCGGGACTCGAATTCACGCGGAGAAATTGTCATGTCATTGATCTGTAAAGTTTAGCGTCCATACACCACTTGGCCTCCGGAGGCCCCAATACTTTTGTTGCAAAAATAACTAAAATGCTTAGACGTTAATGGGAGAGTCGCAATGGTGTAAAGTTTGCTTGGGTTTGTTGCATGAGCCTTTACAAATTTTATGAAAACTTGCAATCACGTGATCTAATTAGTGACATCAGTGTATGATTGGCTCGCGCACCAAATGTATTTATTCCATGCAAATGCGTCCGAAATTTTCCTGTGAAGAAACCTGTTTTGGACGCAATAGATAGATTCTTCAGAAAATAATGAAAACTATTATAATGCAAATCAATCCAAGAGCGTTGAAGTGTAGGTACCATAAAGAATGACACAAAGATAAAAAGGTTATAGACGCTGTTGGGTGTGTGCGTAAATTCAATTATAGCAATAAATGTAAATCTTCTAAATAACAAATGATATTGCATTTACCGTACTTATTCGTATATAAAATCCCAAATGTAAAACTTTCTGATACCGACAAAAATATGCAGTAACGTACAAAAATTAACAATGAGAGAATATGTTCTTTCTAGTTAGAAATCCATGACAGAATTTAATAATAATAATGTACATTATTGTGAAGAATTGAAAAGATTACCGAGTTGATTACAATTTTGAAACACAATAATGTTATTTATAAGATCCTTATTGTTTCATGTCTCACCTGATAAAAACAGCCTACCATCTACTAGGTAAAACTCACTTCATAACGAGTTATTCTGACACAGTCTGTAAAATTTCTGCTGGCTATCTGAAGAGGAGAAATGGTTTTGAATTCTAAATACATGTACTCAAACTGAAAGAGCAGTGTAGTCAGTCAGTTGAATTTTATTTTCTATACTAGGTATGTACCATTCCTTCAGTCGAGGACTTGAGGACGGGAGAGAGAAATGTGATCAGATAAAAGAAATACCTAAAAATGTGGAACTAAATAATATTTCGTGTGTAATTTACACCAGTAAGGCAAGGCTTATTTAGCGTTAAACTGTACCTGATTAGACTCCATCTATTTTCTGGTGCCCATGAGGATGATTCACGCTCGCATGAGCATTTCAAGGGTTTTAATATATTTTTACACAGCTTAGAAACAATTGCCTTTGAATCCCCAGGATAAAACAATTGCTTTGAATCCCCAGGGCAAAATCACTACTTGATGATATCAATACGAAGTATATTCTTGCAAAGTCTTGCTCGATTTCGCAGCTGATTTTGTTATTCTACTTAGAAAGCGAGCTTCAACGTTTTCACATATTTAACTGGATGGGGAAATTAGATCTAATTTACGTTCGAATTTGAAAATCTACCTGTCTTTCAAGAGACATGAGGATTTCCAATTGTGGATGGAATTATCGTGTATAGTTTATTAAATTATATTTCTAGATGCTATTTGTTAAAAAGAAGATTCTAGTAGATTTCGTGGCTGATTCAAATCACGAATTTAAAGACTCGACAGCAAAGAACGATCTGCCTATGAAGAAAGAAGAATCCCCCTCCAACATCAGTGTCAATGTTTACGAATGTCAGTAGGACCATGATATATTACTGGCCGATGACCGTATAATAATGCCAACAAAAATAAATTAATTCATAGTAATACTGTATTGTACATGTAATTAATATGTACATATTAATGTAACAGGACCAAAACACCGAGTCCACCATATCTTTCTAATTCCAATCGTGCAAGCAGTGAAAAATCGAGTACTCTTTACTTACTTTTAATTTAATGTTTTAAAGGGAGAGAATATCATATTTAAAGTTACTAATCCGACCTCGTTAACGTGACATGGTTGTCTCATGCAGGTGAACAGGTTAATACAGGATTCTTTAGTTCGCCATTTGTTGAAACACAGATAGTAAGTAATGCAAAGGTAAGCTATGGACAAACATTTTTTAAAAATGTTATGTAATTTTGTCTCTGTAACTAATTTTATTTCCAATTATTGTAAAGTTTATAAAGCGGGAATGAACGACTAAGCTTAGAGACGATTAAGAATTAGGCGCTGCATAACCGATTACGTACGAACTGGCTGCTCACACAGTGTTTACACAATTTTAGTGTTTATCTGATGAAAAGGTTTGTAGGGTATCGTACGTACTGGCTGCTCAATAATCGTGGGTGCTTTGTTTTGTAAGGCACTGTCGTTAAAGCTGGTACCGTATCATATTATAACTTACTTATACCAATTACGAATGATGCAAACGAGAACATAATACTAGTCATAATGATAACACGTCGCAGAAAATTTCCCACAATCCCTTGTAAAGATTCATACGATTTGTGCTGGGCAACTCTTTGCTACAAATCACACTTCTAACTCAAATTTAGATTCATTTGCCTGCTTATAATAATCGAGCTATCGCGTTTTGTCAAGGCCATCAGTTATAAATTTTAGTTTAGTGAAATATTGTCTTTTCTTACTGAAATATTGGAAGGATACCTAGAACGAAACTTTGCTTGCTGTCCTGCGTATTGTGACAGATTATGGACGACCACTTTGGCTTGAATCAAGGCTTCCGCTAGAAGTAAGTACCAGAATGCAGCCATATTTTACCGTCATGCACATCAAATAGACTCTATAAATTTGATCCAACGAATACAGATACTAAACAATTTCCAACGTATTATGTGTAACCTCGTGACTCTTTTCAGATACATGCGCTAGCAAGTTCTACCAGAAAATCGCCATCTGACATTCAAAACAGAATAACCTATTTTTCTGGATAAGATGAAATCTAATTGGGTACTTTAGATGTGCACAGCAGACACAGCAAGGCCTTTAATTTATAGTCTAGGGCAGGAGTCTCATACTCAAACCACTCCTTGGGCCGCATGAGGGCATTTTCGATGGCCCAAGGGCCGCAGCACCTTTGTTATCTCTCAAGACACCTTGTTACGCCAATCATTTTGAGGGTCACAGGATACGGCTTGGCGGGCCGCGTGTTTGAGACCCCTGGTCTAGCGTATCTCTCTGCATAAAAATAGTCTGTATGGAGTGCCAGTCTTATCGCACTTGCCGACCAGAATTTAATTATAAGATGGCATGAGTTTAAGACCATACTAAATTGCTTTCATTGAATTTTGTCAAAAATCTAACACACAGTTGAATTCAGACGCATAGACTATGGAAGGGTCAAGGTGATAGTGTTACAGCAGGTCTGTACTGATATGTCCATACATGTACTGGAAAGTTATCCTTATCATTTTCTGTAAACTTGAACTTGTAAAATTCTTTCCGTTTACTGACTCACCATATTCATTCCAGCGTCCCCTATACTTCCTTTTTAAAAGTAAACTTGCTTGTGATCTGAGGTTGTTGTTCGGCCTTTAGATACAATGTTGGCATGAAACATAATTATAACTTATCGGTAAAATTTGGCATTTTGCCAGGAAATTATGTTGTCATGTTCAATATTTCTTCATTAGGTGAATTATATATTGGATTAGTCATATCAAAGTTAATGGAACTTGTTATTCATATTATAACATGGCAGTCGATAGTTTGTGCTGACAGAATGATTATTAAATCCTGCTGAAATTTAAACCGGGTATTTAAAACCAATGGATTTATAGTTTATGAAGTCAATGGCCATTGTTCAAAGATAATTGAAGTTAATTTCTTTTTTGTTTTGTTCAAATGTTGGTTTTGAGTTATGATTACAATTTAGTCATAAAAATTCCTACTGCGAGCAAACGTGAGTTAAAGGACATAAAACAGTAGTTTCTTTGCGGACGATATCTTGGGTTTTTTTTGTGTAAATTTCAAAGTTGAAGTTTGAAAACATTTACTTGTTCTGGCCAGTTATTGCACTCTTTTAGCACATGACAGTTACAGACAAAGAGTCCAAACATAACAAATTATGTAGAACCAGTACTGTTCTTAAGTAAAGGTTCTTAAATGCTTGCAGATAAGATTACACATAAATGGTCTTTCTGATTCTGACCGAGGTAATATGACGATTCTAGATTCATTCGATTAGCTTTATTCTTGTCCTCCTTTTTCTCTAACGAAAGTCTGTCAAAAATTATGATTTAAATTTTCTCTGTTTTGTATCTTCATTTATGAATGTCACGTTGTGGGAAAATTTACCGATGCCTCCATGTATACATGTATCTTCTATAATTAATTCGTCTAGTCTCTTTGTTAGATATTATTCAAAGAACTAGTGTACATAGCCAGGATGTTTATTGCAAATCGCCCGTGACTCCCTACTGACATGAAAGAAATTCAGACTGTGGAAAAATGGGAAACAGAGTGACCAGCTAGTGTTAGATTTATCAAAGCAGTTTCAAAGAGACCAGACCTTATCCAGTCAAAACTAAAATATTCAAATTTAGGGCTGATTTTCTACGCAAACAAGCCATTATTTTCGGAGTAAATTAATTTTGAAATTAGTACATGGGTGAACCCAGCTTAGGGAGGATCACAGAAAGTTTAGAATGTACTCCAATTGGAAAACTTGCCACTCGTGAAAGAGAAGAAATTCTCGTGGAATTCGAGGTTGGGATCTGCGAACGAAGGCTTCTTAAGGTAACATATCTTCGCCCGAATATTCGTACTACTTTCATAAACAGGAATTTGTAAGATTGATACATTGTTATGTATAGTAGATTGTTGAACTGAAATCTAAGTGTATTGTGTCATTTGCCACTATGTTACATCGTAATGCATAACTGAATTTATAGAGATTTGTGTCAGAACTGTACTTGCTTATCAGTATATGAACATGTATTCATTGTTGGACTTAATGCACACTTATATATGCTATTTATATAGAGTCTTTTACAGCTCGTAGGGTGGAAAATGCATATGATTGCCATTCATGATGATAATTTACTATATCGAGATGTTAACAATTAGTGATGTGTATGCAGGTATTTGAACTCGTTAATAATACTATTATTGTAGCACAATTATTATAGAACAAAGTGTGTATGGAATACTTAGATGTGAGTGCTTGAGTTGACCTGTTAATATATTTGCCATTATTCTGATGAATGGTCTGTAAGAGAGTGGTGAATTTTCGTTAGAGTAGAGTAGGTAGACCAGACTATACGTCCCTTCAAATTCAACACAGGAAGCTTTCCTGATGGAATTAGCAGCAGTAGAGCTGAACAGACCACTTGGCTGAAACCTTATTTATAAAAAAATAAAGGTTCCTACAGAGGCTGAAAAAAAAGGTCAATAACATAAACCGAACCTCCTAACTTTTATTATTACCAATAGTTTGAAAAACGGATAATAAATCGTTTGGGTTAGCTCATTTCCGTTACTTTTTGTTGACGTATTTTTTTTCAGATTTTTATGCGATTCGTTTACTCGCGGGTCACTCAATTTTTGTCGTTCAGCTCTACTGCTGCTATGAATTAAACAGCCATTATAAATATTATCAATAATGAGTATTGAAGAACCACACTCAGCTAAATTAGCTCGAGAGCGACTAGAGGCAATTAAAAAATATCTACCTGTTCGTGATTCTGTTAAGCAACAACTACAATCGCGTCAGGAATCTCAAGTTGAATTTGAAGAGGATACAAAAAAATTATTTAAACCTATCACTGAGACCACTAAAGGTATTCTACCTGTGTTAGAGAAAACCGCTGAAGCAACTGGAAAAATAGCAAGAAGAACAAAAAAGACAAAAAGAATTTTACGTGAACTTCCAGCCGAAATAGCTGCTGCGATGCCAGTCCCGGAAATACCTGAGGATGAAGATCAACCTGAAGGTGCTGAAATAGGTGATATAAAGGAACGTCTACCAGAACAAGAAGAAAGAATTAATATAAATGACAAATTTATCGAAGGTGCTATTGATTACATTAAAAATATTAAAAATACAGGAGATTTAGCTGCGATTGCTGTGAAAAGTTTCAGTGATCGAAAACATTATTTAAAATCTGAATATGCTGATAAATCTATAGGTCGTGATAATTGGTACAAATGGATATTTCGTATACACTATGACGTTGATCAGGCTAGAAATAGTGATCCAAGATATATTGAGTATATTCATACAATAGATAATTATATTACCTTCATGCAATTACCGCCAGAACAACAACAAATACAACAATATCAACAACAATATCAACAACAAGAACAACAAAAACAACAATATCAACAGCAACAAGAACAACAAAAACAACAAGAACGACAAAAAAAGAAACAAGAACAACAACAAAGACAACAAAAAACACCAAAACCATTTGAGCAATCACTTCGTGATTATCCAGAATTACCAAAGACACCATCGAAACCAATTAAAAAAGCACCACCGAAACCAAGTAAGGAAGAAGAAGAAGAATATATTCCGTCAGACACCTCTCCTGGCGCAACTGGAAGTGGTCTAGGAAGTGGTCTTATTACCTGTCCCAATAAAGTTCTTGCTGATGTTGATCGACTAGAAATCCTCATTGGAGGAAAACGAGCTGGTAATAATTCTCCAGAAATCATTAATGAAGTAGCTGATATTTGTAAACGATTATTTACAGGCGGTATCATGGATATTGATGTATATCGGTCCCTCATTAATGAAATTGCCGATGAGTATCATAGTGATTAAGTATGTAATTAGTGATAAAGTCACTTAATAATAAAATGATCATACACAATACTCGTGGACCTACCATGGTCAGGGTAATAAACTCTCGATTACCGGTATACAAAACGACCTACGGAGATGGATTAGGTGATGTTATTCAAGGTCTGTTTAGAAGGATAGCCCCAAAAGCAATACCGATTGCAAAGCAGCTAGGAATGAAAGCTATTGATGTTGTTCGTGAAAAGGGTATAGGCGCTGTTGGTAATCTTGCTAGCAAAGCATTCTCAGCAATTAAAGATAGACTATCACGATTAATACGCAGACCACAAGCGACCCGACCTCAACCTGTGAAATTACCTAGCACTGAAGTGATGCCCGCAAATGTAAGTAAAATAATAAATCAAGCAGCTAATCAAAAACTAGCGGAGTTAGCTGATATCCCGATGTCGGAAAAGGAAAAAAATATAACCGCTAGTCTGATAGCAGGAAGTGGTCTTCGAGTTAGACGAAGACGATAATAATAAAGATGTTTAAGCGCATATCTGACCCCGCGTTTGACATGGATGCACCAGTACTCAAAGATGAGTCTGTGCGTGATTATCAGTATTATTCTTACGACGCACGAATTCCAGATCAGCGTGGACGAATCGAACTACAGGTTCAGGATACAAGTAGGTATTTCCTACCCGCTGAAGCATTTATTGAAGTCGAAGGTGAAATTTTAAATAACGTTGCTCCTGCAGCACCAGTAGCATATGCCGCTGGTATTATGGTTGGTTTTGTTAATAATGGTATTATGGCGTTATTTGATAGCGCTACGTACATGATTGACGGAAAAAATATTGAATCAATCCAGAAAGACGTCGATGTTGCCACAACAATACTAGGCCTTGCAAGATACAGCGACGATTACTCAAGATCAGCTGGTCCATCAATGATGTTTGTCAAGGATACTTCTAACCACTCTGATAACGATCAATATGATATAAGACGACCACAGAATCATGCTGGAAACGCCGATGCGGATGTAGAAAATATGATTATTAATGTTAATCCAAATTTTAACTTAGGATTTGCAGTACGTAAATCGATGTTAAAAGGTGATAGGAGAGCATTTTCATGTGCGATTCCACTGTCACATATCTTTGGATTCTGTAGAAATGTCAGAAAAGTTATTTTCGGAGCCAAACATACGGTTGTACTTGTACGAAAAGGCGATGATAATGATGCAATATGGAAACCCATTGGTGATCCTGGTAAAGTAGTACTAACAAAACTTTCCCTGTGGATGCCAGTGATGACTCCCTCAATATCTGAAGACGACCGGTTGCTATCTTTTATGAGTCAAGGCGGTAAATCAACGTTATCATGGTTAACAACAACCACAGATGCTATCCAGAGTAACATTAATGGTTTATTTACATGGCAGATAGCATCACAGCAAGGTGTTTCTGCACCGCGACATATATTTATTGCGTTTCAAGATGTTGCACGAATAAACAATCAAGATGAAAGTATAATGATATTTGACAAACTCGGTGTTTCTGAGGTTTCATTAAGAATTAATGGACATCAAGAACCATCCGAGGACATATTACTGAATTTTGAAGATAATCATGTAGCACGTGCATATCATCGATTAATGTCGTTCATGGGACGTGATCAAAATATTGATACTGGTTTACAAATATCGCAGCTAGATTTTACATCGCTGTATCCGATTTATTACTTTTCACTAGAACATTTAGATTTAACCAGACAATCTGTTGTAGATATTCATTTTCGAGCTCGTGTTAATAGAAATGTTGGAGCTATCCCTAATTACAGAGCAATAGCCGTTATACTCAGCGATAAATCGATGTTACTCGAAGGTGTTGGTGGACGAATGAGAGTTATTGATGCTCCAGTAGAAAACATGTAATTAGATCATCCATAATAATTATAATGTCATATCATCACGTTAGTGTGAGTCTGACTCCTGGTCAGATTAAAAAGCTGCAATCAGCATCAAAAAATAATCATGGAATAAAAATATCGCTAAAGCGAGAACAGATGACCGGTGCAAATAAACTATCGTTGACCGAGCGTCAGTTTAAAAACTTTAATGACTCTAAAAAATCAAATAAAGGCGTCAAACTTAATCTTTCTGCGGGCGCCATCAAAGACATCGCTAAAACGGGTGGTATATTTCCACTTCTCGCAGCTATACCAGCATTAATAGCAGCTGCAGCCCCAGCTGTTGCAAAGGCAGCTGCGTTAGGTGCTGTTGGAACTGCTGCTGGAATGGCGTTAAAGAAAGCAACAGGAAAGGGAATCAAAAAAAAGGGAAGAGGTTTAAGATTACCAGGGACTCCACATTCATGGTACGGAAAGGGTCTAAGATTACCAGGGACAATTTACTAATATCACCCATGTCCAATTTTGACTTACTTAACGCTGCTAAGCAATTAAAAATAACAAATTTCAGAGGTGTTTTTATGCGCGATCAATTACCAAAAAAACCAAACAATATTGAAACCGGTATCATTAATCTCGATAAAAACTCTGGCCCTGGCACGCACTGGGTAGGATATGCAATTGATCCACGTGGAATTATTTATTTCGATTCGTATGGATTAGCACCACCAAAAGAATTTTTAAAGTACGTTACCGGTGATATTCCAATCTGGTATTCAACGCTACCAACACAAAAAATAACTGATCCTCCAATATGCGGTCGTGAAACCCTCGCTGTGCTTGATGCTATATCAAAATCAACAGCACCGCCTCATAAAGTCGTGCACGCGTTCACTACACTACGTCATAACACTTAAACAAATATCAGTAAATATAATGGTAGATATTTATGGAAGATCTACTCGCAAAGATAAGGAGAAGGTCGATTTATCTAAATATGCAACTCTTGATCAGCTTAGAAATGAAACCGATGATTTATTAAATATCACAAGTGTGGATCAAAATGAAGTCGTCGTTTTTCAGGACAAACAAGGACGATTAAAAACGAGTAATATACAACTACCAGATGTACTTATACGAATTCCCAACGCGGTTGTTAATAATATCGTTACTTTCACTGATCAGGGTAAAATACAGGATTCCGGTAAATCGGTTAACGATTATGTTAAGAAAACTGGTGATGTATTTACCGGTGACATTATTATGTCAAGAAGAAAAATTACGTATCTCTGAGATCCAATCGCAGATACAGACGCAGCAACAAAAAAAATACGTCGATGATCAAGAATCCAAATACGTGTCAGTGCGTGGTGGTATAATGCGTGCATTTCTCGACATGAATAATAATGGTATTAATAATCTCAGAACACCAGAAACAGATTTCGACGCCGCAACGAAGAAATACGTCGACGATAAGGAAATTCCAATAACGACTTCGTTAACGACAATTAATGATGGAATTGCTGCATTTAGAACTGAATATATTAATCATGTACAAACATTTCTAAATTTTCGTAGAAATGTAAACAGAAATATTAATGACTTTTTTGGAACTCCACCAACTGTTATTATTAATCTCGCTAACATTAACACAAAACTCAACGATATCATTAGTGGTATTCCTAATATTATTCAAAAAACTAATCTCGTTAAAATTCCTCATCAAGCAGATCATTAATATGGTATATACGGTAGCATCAGGAAAAGCAACATGGACACCGGAAAATAACACCCTTAAACATACCGCAGAGGTCACTGGTGTATATAGATTATCTATATTTTGTGCTGAAAAATTTACTATATTTACCACATTTACATGGCGTCATTCAACCGATAGTTTTTCTGGAACTGTGTCTACAGTGTTAAACAAAGATGCTGAAGAAACGTTTATGCTGACAGCGGATGATAAAAAGTTAACCACAGCAGATTATTGGTGGTGTATTGAGTTTGTATGTGAAACTTCTCAATTAGTTACCTAGATAAATATAATGAATCAAGAATCATTTATCGAGGTTCAACGTCACAGATACGCTCAAGTATGTGAGTGTCAAACTAAACTAAAAAATATCATCGACGATTACACGATAAAGGTAAAAAAATATCGTCGACGTTTGGTCGTTATTGATATAATGGTATACTCGGTTTCTGCTGTTATTGCTGGAACTGGATTATTACTATCAACAATAACGATGACAGCGCCTGCAGTTGTAACAATTATAGTTTCAACGGCAACAACATGTGCAGGTATTTTCAGTATTATCGCTAAGAAAATATCTACGTGTACAAATGATAAACTAAACGAGTACATAATGAAATTGCACACAGCAACAGCCGCATACACTAAATTATGCTCGTATATTTCAGCGTATCTCAGTGATGGTAAAATATCCGATGAGGAGTTCGTAACGATAATGAAAACCTACGATGAAGCATTCATAATCGCTGGTGACAATAACGGAAAGATGGAGAATTAAATAATAACGATAATAATAATGTCAGAGTCGCAATTACTTCAGCAGATCGTAGCTAATACAACGCCGTCAAAAACTACTATGATATCATTAAGTTCAACCAATCCTGAATTTAGCGTTAATTTTCCGACTGCAATTCCAGCAAAGGAAATAGCATTAGCGCAATTACGAGTTTATTATAGTTGGCCTAATATTAGATCAAAACCGTTTGGTGGACAACAACCAAATAATTCACTGGTATTTGCGAATAAAAATAAACCAGATGGAACACCTGATTGGCAAGTTGTTGGAATTTCAACGGGCAGTTATCAAATAGAACAGATTAATGATGAGTTCCAACGCAGAATTAAATCTATCACAGGGAAAGAATCTAAAATAGCGATCACTGTTTATGAACCAACACTATCAGCGGTTATTGAAATAAATTCTCCTGACTACCTCGTAGATATTTATCAGAGTTCGATCAGATCAGTGTTAGGATGGCCTGATGTTCCTCCTCCTGACCAAAAATCTAATGGAATTCCAGAACCGACTAAAAATGAATTTCTCACAACAGAAAAGAGATTTATAAAACGTCCAGAATATCGAAATAAATTTCCGTGGGTACCCGCTGATCAATCAGAATATTATCAAGAGCTCTATGGTGAAAAAATATATATTAAAAGAGTACACTTATATAAATTTGTTAATAAAGAAATTCACTTTAATGAAGAAAATTTAAAATTATGGTCCGACCCAATTAAACTCGAGTATGAACAATCAGTTAATAAACTACGAAATTTATTTTCTTCTTTATTACAATATTACAGCGAAGATGTAAAACAACAGATAATTGAAACAATAAAACATTTAAACATTACTATGATAGATTTAAGGCTTATTAATGATATAATTTTACACGCTGTAAAAGAGCGTATGGGTGTTATAGATTTTGATGATAATTTAAACTGGGATATGATGAAAAATTTGTTTATTAAACATTACAAAATAACAGAAAAAGGTTTACAAACATTTATTATACCAGATTTAAATATCGCTGAAATGAAGAAATCGTTAAATGATCTTATTGAAGAATATTATCCGGGAGTAATTGAATCGTGGAAAAAAATAACCCCACCATCGGTTATACTAAAACACAATAACAATCCCTTTGGTGCCGGACGTCATATATCACCAGGCATTGTAAATATAACAACAACAATTGCAGTCAATCTGGTATGTGATGTTATTGAAGGTAGCTATCAGGTAGATCTTTCTAAATCTAGCCAGGCCCAGCAAGGGTACATATTATTCAGTTTTAGCCCGTTGGTCCCTCCCGGTTCGTTAATTGTATCAGAGCCAATTAATCCCGTGTACCTGCGAGTTCATAATCCGTTATTATCAAGATACACTTTAAACTTACAGACCAAAATAATAGAATTCTGGACACGAGAAACGAAGTACTAAATATAAACCTATATGTACGCTCATAATACGTTTTTATTATAACAAAAAAAAAAAAAAATATCCGGATGTCTATTATTCTTTTGTTTACATAAAATCCGTGCATAATCGAAATCTATTATCTAGAAGACTGTGGCTGCATATTGATTATTCCATATAACGGCTGTGCGTAAAGTTATTTTAAGAACATCCGCTATATAACTAAATCAATATCCGCTGTTACGGCTTACGCATAGACTCAGTGTTATACAGAATTATATATATTTTTGGAAACTAGAAATATAAAATCTCATTTTAGACAGAAAAATGTGGTTTTTGTTAAGAATATTGTAGTTTTAGGAATGTAACGATATGACTGACAAATTGTTAAGCTAAGGTTATTGGTAAACACATACTAACTTTTTCAATATGTATTTATAACAAGGTCCGATAGCTCAGTTGATAGCGCGTAGAAACTCTCATCCGGAGGGTCATGGTTCGAAACCCAAGAAGGACAAATTGTCTGCGGGGGGCGATTTTAGGCCAAGATTTATAATTTATTGGGGGCTCCAGCCACCCCCGTCTTCAGAGTACACCAATCCACTACGTCAACACGTGGTGGATTCACTTTTGTGAATCACCCATTGGTTGATCGTTATGGGTTGGTGTGCTGGCGTGAAGACGGCATTTCATCATCATCATCATCATATCATCATCATATCATCTCATCAAAAATATACAGCGGGGGGTGATATGAGGTCGTGACCTTGTGACTTCACTAAAGGGGTACCCCACACAAGGGCCATTCCAAAAGACACAATCGCAAAACTAAAAATAAACCTAATGAGATTCCAGGTCACAAAGACCAATCAGCCTTTGAGTTCCTAGAGTTTCGGTTACGGATATCTAGGAATTCTTGTAAGGCAATAAACAGAATCTGATTGGTCACTAAAATAAGACCTACACATGTATAAACAACCCTCTGAGTTCCTAGAGTTTCGGTTACGGATATTTAGGAATTCTTTCGGGGGTAAACTAATAACACGTATAGACAACCCTCTGAGCCTCTAAAGTTTCGGTTTCGGATATTTAGGGGTCTCTTGGGGGGTAAATGTCTAAACAAGGATTCGGAACCTCATTAGGTTTATCTGATACAACTATGGAATGGTAGACCGAATGTCACCCCGCGCTGTATATTTTTGTTTATTTTTATATTAAATATATAAATATATATATAATGAACCATGAAAACATTAATGATATTATTTCTGCGATTAAAAAACTAAAACATAATGGAATAAAAATATCTGATAATCTCGACCCTCAGAAAATTATGTGCGATTTTGAATTACTGCAACAGAGAAAATTTGATAATAAATATACACTACCTTCAAACTACAGATTTATAAAATTAATTTATCAATCTATGCTTGAATTACTAGCTATGGTAAACGACGATCAGGTAAAGCTATTTGCACCTCTTGCACGTTCGATCGAAAATATTAAATCCGAACTGTCTCACGAGTACGAAAGAAAAAAGATCGTGGATAATCGTGTAATGCAATTAAGAAAGATTATGTTATCTGATTCTGTCAAAAATGATAATGACGCTGAGAGCAGCGACGGTGAAGGTGGACCCTTGACTGTAATTATGGCTAAACAAAATCCTTGGGAAAATTGACAGAGTCGAACTATTTGTTTTTGTTAGGAAGACAGAGTTAGATATATTCAAATACTATCCGCTGATCGTATTTTATTGAATATGCTGATCTAATAATATTATCTGCAACACGTTTTACTGAAGCAGAATTGATGCCAAAATATCTGGCAGCTGCACTAATTGATGGGAAAGTTATTTCTTGGTCTGTCTGTATATTTATGGATATAACCGACCTCGGGATCTTGGAATATTTTCCAGTATTTCCACGTGCATTATTCTGACTTTGTGTAGTAGCTTGCAGGTTAGATAACCGATTATTCTGGGGATCTCCATCAATGTGATCAACTACAAGTCCATCTTCGATGACCCCATAAAAACATTCGAATATGAATATATGTGAGTAATAATTTTTATTTCCATTAGTATTGAATCTAAAATAACCAGTATTATTAAGACTACCGACTGATTTCTTTAATCTACAGTGTCTGATTACACCATCTCGGGATGCTTCATAATTTTTTATTATGGGATGCGCCACAAATTCGTTTTGCTCCATTTATATATATAATATTATTTGTTTAAATCATTGTTTTGAAATCTAACCAGATAATCTTCTTCGGTCTTTATAGGAGAGTCAGTGTTATTTTTTTTGTCATAATATCGTTTTAATTCTCTGTATTTTTTTCCGCCACATTTTAGACACAATTGAGTTTTTCCTCTTACTCCAACACCGCATTTCACACACGGTATTGGTCCTGTACTTCCATTTTTGATACTTTGTGCATGATTTCCGCAGTATTTGTTCACACACGATTTATTACAAAGAGAAGTATATCCAATTTTGAGCCAAGCACATTTGTTTTTTGTTTCAAGCATTATATATATACTAAAAGATTAATGTTCAATTAAATATATATTTGCCCTAATTATAATACGGAAGAATTATCCGCGATTGAACCCTACGCAACCAGATTCGATCTTGACAGACTACCAGAATATAAATTTAGTGTTTCGATGCAAGATCTGGCATTAACGGATGAGGATGTAACCGAACGTATTCGTGAAGCAAAAAAAGAATTTCGTAATAGTGGCGCTGCTCATGTATGGTCAACATTCAGAGTTGGAAATATTACTAATATGATGAATGACAAACGGGGAAAAGTAATTATTAATCACCTTGATAATCAAAAATATTTTATTTTAATAAAATTTATTGTAAATACAGAAGAAGATATTTGGATTATTCGTGATAAGCGTGATCCCGTCCGTGTGCAGTCCGGGGGTAATATTGTTCTTTTGAGTAATAAATCTAAGCCCGGAATACTTACTGGTATAGATAAATTATATTATGAACGTGCATATCCAGTTACTGCAGTTGTATATGCAATATATCCGCTTAATAATAAACCTGACGTCGGGGATCTAAAACCTATGAGATTGTCAGAGTCAAGAATAAACTGTGTAGCTGAACGAGTTACAGAACATTTCATAAACGCGATACGTGGTAATGGTTTAACAGATTTACGACGTAAAAAAATAAATGACTGGGCAGAGTCGGTTAAAGATACCGGAGCGTCTATCAAAGATGTCGCTGAGCTAGAAAAGAAATTAAAATTCCCAATAACAGTAAAAACGCTGACGGGAGAGATTTTATATAAATCGAAATATGAATCAAGAGGAGCTCCGATAGATATTATTGATCATAATTCGCACGCATGGACCTCAGCAGTAACAATATTTCCACGAGATAGAACGGTTAAATTTTATGACGGTGATATCTTTGATTTTATTAAAAATATTAGTAAAACCGATCCTGTTTCTGTTTGGTTATTTCAGAGTTCGGAATATAATCATTATGATCAATTTGTACGACCTAATGGTGATATTTATCGTACAGAATCTCTTAATGTAGAAATGGAACATCTTGCGCAGCGCCTTTGGCGTGAATATACTTCAGACGATGTCAAAGTTAGACAATTATTAAATAATTGTTTTACAGTTCCATCTGTAGCGGCTCATTTCGCTCAGGAAAAAAATTTATGGAAACCAACACGATCGGAATTCCTTGAAGATGTCAAGAAAAGCTGCGTAGAATATGGACACGGGGGATTATGGAATACTAAATATAAGTGTAATGACGTTATATCTGTTGATATGGTAGCGTGTTATCCTGGAAGTTTTCTTGGATACGGAGAATGTTCTGAATACTTTAAGAGATTCGGACATCCATCACACGAGATGACCAGGGTTGCGATAAACGGACATTTACCAGATTTTGACTTAACCGGATTTGCTCATGTAGAATCATTCGAATTTGCAGAAAATCTCCATCCGATTACTTATGCTTGGTTTGGAAGACATTTTTCAGAAAAATATTGGGTTCCAATAGTACTATTGCGATATATGCTTGATGTTGGATTTTTAATATCGTTGAGAGTAACTGAAGCGATTATATCGTTTAATTCACAGAAGCAAGTTTGGTTACCAGAACCGGACAGATTTAATATCGATGATACCAGGAAAGAATTTCCTGATATGGATGAAGATTGTATTATTAAAATAAATAAATGCAGGAATGAACATGATGAGAAATTTGCAAAAGATCTTGGTAGAAAGATAATTGGTAAATTTACTCAAGGAGGAGCCTATGATCATAAAAGACACTGTACAAGATTGATTATGGACGATGCTGAACTCGATTTTATAATAGCTGATACAACGGAAAAAAACACATTTATAAATCGGAGTAATGCTTATTTGTCAGACGGAACCAAACTAGGTACAATTGTGAGTTATCTTGATGGTGACTCACCACAATTTACTGATTTAAGATCATCTATGTTGGCATATGTTTCTATAAATCTACTGTCTATGATAAATAAATTTCCTTGTGATGTTTTCAGAGTCGCCACGGATTCGTTCTACATAAATAAAAAATATACAGATTTATTAAAACTCGGTAATGGTGAATGGGGATCATGGAGAATAAAACAGGAAAATATACTTAGTTATTCTGAATCTGCCGACGTTGAAATTGCGGAGACATATTATAGAAATAATAATCAAATATTAAAGTCATCTGCACCATCTGTGTATGATCCTGTATCTAGATATAAAACTGTTTATCTTAATGGGTGTGGTGGTTCAGGTAAAACAACTCGTGTAAGGATAAATTATTTACGTTACATAAAGAAAAGTTTTCAGATCTACCGGTACCATTATGTTATCGCCCCCCAGATACTCGACGACAGAATATTGATGTTGAAATTCCTGGTGGTGGAATATAGAATCTTGTCTTGAATGATATAATTTTAGTCGATATTAATGTCGTTGAGAATGCGCTGAGTATGAATAAATCACCGTGGACGTTAGGATATGCTATAACTATTCACTCGTCGCAGGGATTACCTATTTCTGATACTAAAATCTGGATTATAGATGATCGTATTGAATGGTCGAATTTAGTCTATCTCGCCGTATCTCGAGTCAGGAGAATATCTCAACTACATAGGGTTATTGTAGATTACGTAATAACTGAAGAAATCACTAACAATGTCGATATCAATACAAAATTAGTCAGCTATAAAAAGTGTGACAAAAAAAAAATAAACGTGATTTTGATCTTGATACTGAATTTATTATAACACTAAAACAACTACAGAATAATAATTGAGCAAGTTGCAACTGTAATATGTTATGGCAATATTCAAATAATAATCCAAGACAATTTACCGTAGACAGAATTAATAGTGATCTCGGTCACACACGTGATAATGTGATGCTGACCTGTCTTGAGTGTAATCGACGTCGAGGCTCTGGACGTTTACAAAATTGAACGTGGTGGTAATTGCGTATCCTCAGGAATTATTTGCAATTGATCACGTACAAATCCACGTTGAGGGGCTGTAGAATCTAGTCTGTATATTGGAGATCTACCAGTGGATCTAACCACGCTATAAATTTTATGTGTAGTCACGCTCCAGATAGGATCGGTTGCTCTTTTTTTACCGCCTTCAAGTTCGCCAGGTTCATATAAATATCTAACTGTAACATTACCTAATACTGGTTGAGAGAAAGATTCACGTCGTATTGGTATATATATTTTTTTGATCGCATTAGAAGGTTTCATGGAAGTTGCACGAGTAATTTCATTATTCAACGCAGCTATCACACTCAGTAATCTTGCAACCCATTCACGAGATCTATCTTTGAAGTCAGTAGATATTTCCTTTGCATATTGGTATCCGAATAACCGCTCGGCAAGTGTTCTATTAAATCGTTCAACGATTGCCTGATCACGATGAATTTCAGTATGTCCTCGTCTGATTTTAACGTTATGTTTCTTCATCAACGATGATACTACTCCAAGAAATTCTTTACCGGGATCAGCTTGTAATAACCGTGGCCATCGTAGACCACCACGTTGATAAATGCGCTCAAACGCAGATGCAACTTCAGATGCTGTCTTTGTTGATAATGGCTCCGCTTCCTTATATCTACTCGCAACATCAACGACGGTTAACGCGTATTTGTACGTGCGTGATTTTCGTCCACGTGTTTTAATGGTATCGTGTGGTAAAAACAAAATATCTGCTTGATGAACTTCATTAGGGACACTAACATCAAAATGCGCGTAATGAATTCTTTTAGGTGGACTTGGGAAGATTTGCCATATTGCCTGTCGTGCTAACCATGATGCAGCGACATTACGTGAAACTTTTGCTGCTTCGGCGAGTTTACTAATCGCTGCCTTACCTCTCCAGAATCCTCTCGGGGAATAATAAACAGATTCCATTATGATAGTTATATAATTAATTGCCAGCCCCTAGCACCAGTTTACCTTTCATAGCAGTTTTTACTAGAAAAATAGCTAATTTTTCTCTGAGATTTATTAGGTATAGAATTTAACGCGTGAATCAATTTCACATCCGCAAGATGTCGGTGTTGCAAATCCTTACTTTTATACGCGACAACGTGAACGTGACACGCTTGATCGATCTTATTTACTGGATACTCTCCTGGTTTTGGTTGATCTTGATCATCGAGTCTGATATCAAGTCGAGTTCCAGGACCACAATAATTATATCCGGGTAAATGTTTCTCACCGCGATATTTAGCCCATGGAGTTCCTGGTAATTTTCCTAACGAAGCAGCGATATCACCCCCACCTGTCTTTGTTGGAATAAACTTATATTTCTTGGTACCACATTTCACACACTTGCCTGTAAGTGCACGTCTTTTATTTCTTGTTGTTATTGTTGTTAATTCAGTAGTATTGGTAGGTGCTCTGCATCGAACACAATATAGACTCATATTATTTATTATATGGATATAATTGACTTTTCTGGGACACGAAAACAAGAGCCAGTAAAGCACCATCCAGCGTTACCAAATTCTATCAGAATGATTATAATAGGCCCATCTGGAAGTGGAAAGACGCAATTATTACTTAATCTAATAATGCGATGGCTGAAGTGGGATAAATTATATTTAGTAGCGCCATCTGTAGATGATCAGCGATGTTACGAAGTACTTAAAGATTTTAATGAAAACGCAAAATCGTTACATGAAGACAATGTCATAGACTTTGTTACTGATATTGATGAAGCGCCATCCGTAGATGATCTGGATGGATTCATTAATAATTTAGTAGTGTATGATGATGTTATGCTGGACAAACAATCAAATCCAGCTAGAATATTTTCACGAGGTAGACATAAAAATACAGACGTGGTTTATGTTACACAGAGATATACACAAATTCCAAAAGTAATCAGAGACAACTGTAACATTTTAGTTGTGTTTAATGGCGTAGATAATCATACTCTACAGAATATTTATTATACTTGGTGTTCAGGCGACATGGACATGAACAAATTTTAAAATTTCTTTTCAAAAGCACAAGCTGCTCCATTTGGTTTTGTAACGATAAATTTACACGATCCTAGGTCAAGATATCGCAACGGACTTGATATAATTTTTGGATAAAACTCATAGCAGCAGTAGAGCTAATTTAGCTGAGTGTGGTTCTCCAGTACTCATTATTGATAATATCTATAATGGCTGTTTAATGTATAGCAGCAGAGAGGGTGAATGACATACGTATGTGACCAGATTGTGAAAAAATCTGGTCAATTAAAGAAGTTTTCATTATTAAGGCAAAAACTTCTTTTTTCAGCCTTCGTAGGAACCCTTAATTTTCAAAAATAAGGTCTCTACAAAGTTGTAGGGTTCAGCCTCTCTGCTGCTCAGCGTCTATAATGTGTAGTTAGTGGCAGTCTGGGATGCCGTGTTAGTCACATACTGATTGGCCATTAATGCTATAGCTAGTTAGTCACATACTAATTTGCTAAACTATGCTTTATTTTCTAATCTTATGTCGTTTCAGGAGGAATGTTCACTATACGCATGCCATGCACGTTTACAGCGATAGTCTGTTTCGGCATTGAAGGAACGGAAAGACGGAATTAATCCGGGAAGACAACTTAACGGTTCGTTGTTGACGATACCCACGCATTGGGGAATAATCCCCAATTTTAGGCAGCCCAGGTAGCGTAAGCCCCCCCCCCCTCCCGCATGTACGAGAATGGCCTTCGGGCCTGTAAGTCCGGACGCATGGGGTTAACGATAGATCCGTTGGATCCAAATAATAATACTGTCGTACCGACACCAGCTCTCCAGCCGACACCGGCAACTCGGCCGACTCCAGGAGTCCAGCCGACACCGGCAGTCCAGCCATCTCAGCATGGGGACCTTCTCGTTGAAATGGTCAAGCCAAATAGTTCATACGAGGATCTTAGTGATAGATCCGTCCATCTAGCCAAGCCGTCCGTACTTTTATTATTGATATACCGGGATTTCAATGAGAAATCTGTCCGTGCCACGCTTTCGGTATCATATCATTACCATACCGTAGGTTTCAATGAAAAATCTGTACGTGCAACCAGGCCTTTGGTGCAGCCGGTACCACCGATTGCCGGACCGTTTGTATACTGCAGCACCCGAGCTGACCACACGCCATTCACACCTGATCTAGCCGTTTCAACATGGGGTCCATGCAATAATGATTTACGGGGATCTTTGGGACAAATCCGTCCGTCCAACTACTATCGGTGATAGCCGGACCACCTTTCGCCAACTTCTAAGCCGACCATTCGCCGGGTAAACCAGCCAGAATTGCCGGCATCGCCGGACTACCGTATGTTCACTGCTTGTCCACAAGGTAGAGCTAGTGAAGTTTTACTGAGGATGGAATTGAGTCTTCGTACCACCTGGTATGTCTTCTCAGTGCTGCAAGTGGACCCAATTAAACCTCATCACACGGTGCTTGCAACGGAATTCATCAATCCACCATGGAATAGGACTAGAGTTGGCTTTCCAGCCGCCATCGAGGAAAATTTCTTTTTTTTTTTTCGGGTCTTGGCTACTTCAGAATGCCCCTACCCTTCCCGTTGCTCAAAAGAATCGGTAGATCACCCAGGAAGATTCCGGAATCGACCGCCCTCTTCTTCTACACGCTCGGCTCTTACCAGGCTAGCCTTGGGAGTCGAACAGTTACAACCTTCAATTGTAGAGAGAATCTCGAGAGTAACCAACTATATCATCCCTCTGCGTTCCTTTATCCATCAACCTGCCAATTTTTCTCTGGCTCTGTTTCCTGAGTAGAAACAGTCGGGGACCAATCACTACTAAATGTTACCACCCCATAATATTGAACACATTCCGGCATCATGGCAACATGTTTTTGAGCGGGATAGAGACCCATCGGATCTTTTAGATAATATTGGTCTCTTCGACCAATATCCATTATCTCCAAAGGGATCCAATCCTAGGTTCTAACGTGGCTCGATTCTGACTCATTCGAACTTCTAGCCTACACATCGCTAAAGTCACTATCATGTTTCCTGATAGCATGCTCAAAAAAACCCCCTATATTGCTTAGCATCGCCATAACAATTTCTTCAAGTTATTTCTCATAGCACTATGCTTATGCCGTGCAATTTAGTTTGTAATAAAAACAGATCTTACAGACACTGGAATTCCATCTTCAACATTTATACTGATATCTAATCTGTTAATTGTACCCCACAATTATTGCTTGTAATAACCATGTTTGAGTTGCAGTTCGTTATGTACACTGTGTAGATGTTTCACTGGATGATTTTAATTTTCTGTTGAGTTTCAAACATTCAATGTATATACTTTCTTCATTATCACCATTTGCCTTTGATTTTATGCATCCACATCTTAAGGCTTTATAAACGATAAGAAATAAAACAGCCATTGTTTCATTCGTGTCAGTGGTGTAGTTTATCGGATATGTTGTAATACACAACAACAAAATAAATTCTATTCAACGATAGTATTAATTTTCTTATTTCTTTCTCAATTTGATTAGCACAAGTTATTTCTTTTTCAGTGGTTCTTTGGATCGCGACCTTCTACATACTATTTTCTTTCTTCGTATACAGGATCAGCGTGTATTGCTTTAAGTCCAAGATTTATCTCCATTATTCTCTTTGTTTTTGTTGAACTGTTGTCTAATGACCTTGTAAAATCTGCGAGATCTTTAAATTCTACCGTAAAAGCCAAATACTCGCATCAAATGTGTAATTTATTAACTTATTATACTGCAGTGATTTAGCCATCTTGCTACCAATGTTGATGAAGTTTATCTCAGTGTTAGCACCATAAAATGTTGTTTATAAAACATCTTTTGTAAAACATTACAGTATATCGATTTATTCGAACAATAGCCGTACCTGTGCATGCACGAATCCATTGGTGAATTGAGACTTATTTTTTCCATTTTAACTGAATATTTGCTACTAGATCACAACTCTAGTTTGTGTTAAGAGCAATGTTGACAAATTACGAAAGACATTTGCATTTGAGTCATCTCTCCGATGACTTTGTCTATTTTGCTGAACCACTGACTCGGCTTCTAATTGTATTCCTCCTCAAAGGCTCTAAATTATGTAATAAATACCCAATCTTTTAAGCAACAAAAGTTGAATTTAAACCGTTTTTCAAAGCATTAAAGGGAAAACGGACAAACTTGACCATCAATCTTGTTTCAGTTATTTTTATGACAACTGCGCATAAATACATAGCATGACAAAGCGTGATTTTATGCATTGTTCCGTCTGGATAGTTCTGCTCTGACGTCATGTTATGTAGCACCAAACTTAAAAAATAAACAAAATTTCCGTTCAATAATTTTTGTATTTATTTTAATTTCTGGTAAAGGGATTTAGTAAAGTTGCTAAATTAATAATAATAATAGTCGGCCCAAATTACATGCATGTATTAAAAATATGGTACAACCGCAAAACATAACGATTCTAGGATTAACACACTGATTCTCTTACTTTTAAAGATTTTGATAGATAAACAGCAAAATTATGTAGGATAGTAATATTGTTATTGATTCTCTGGATAAAATTATAAAATTGCATGTGATCTGCATTACAGCGAATGTATGAAGGTACATAGGCTTATCTAAAAATTATCATACAAGGGACATTTGACAGCAAAATGAACTCCTCTTATATATCTTCACAAAAATGGCACAATCTTTCAACATAGGGAATATTTTCATACCTACATATATTTGCCATTATGGGAAATCTTCCATTTCTAAACATGCATAGCAATGTACGAAGAGTTCAAATAATCTATACAGTACTGACAACTCAGATTGTTTCTTATCTTATTATAAAATCGTAATCTATCCATTGAATTTAAATCTCCATTTTGTTCTTGTTGAAAAATATCTTTACAGCGTTGTTTAAATATAACAAGTTACAGTTCCACATCGCACACCCCCTGATTAACCCAAATTTCTCCCATTCCGTATGAAAACAGTAGATTCTTGACTTTATTCACCCAACAGTCAGTGTTCGCCCCATGCCAATTGTAGGCAATTTGGAAGTCTATCATCAGTCATCTTTGACAGTTTGAACATGTACTTAAAATTCTTATATAGCTTACTACTTGCATTGACATTCTGCCCAATTCATTATAGATAAAAGTGTTTGGTGTTTGTTTTGTAATACCAAGACTATATTTGCAAAATGACGTATGTACAGCTTCAAGAACAACTGCTTTGTAGAAAACCCTAGACTTCCAACCCATAATTCAAAATTGGCGCTATTTTAGTATCAAATATTTGTAATAGAGTTTTTGTAGATAGCTTACCAAACCGGTTAAGGTTAGTCTTCAGACCATTACGTGACTCTGCCGCTTGTGCTCCTAGCGTTTTTTGACACATATACTATGAATTTTAAGAAGAGAATACACAGCAAAGATATCTATAATAAGAAACCGTCCCAATCATGCAATCACCAAAATACCATCTTTCATATCTTCTCAAATATCCCCATTTTCGAAAGATTACAATTTTATATGTTCAGGTTTATCTTTAATTTCCAGACGTTGCAGTAACCTGTTAGTTTATTTAGAATTCTTTGAAGCTGAGTAGCAGTTTCAATGAAGGCAACCAAGTCTTCTGCGTACAACAGTGCAAACGAATTGGCACATTTTAGTTTTACACCGTTATTCTGGTAGAAAAGTGTTTCGTTAAATCGGTAAGGAATAAAGAAAATAGAACTGGTGATAAAACACAACCTTACCCTACTCCAGTCGCGCAGTTAAATATTTTTGTCAAGCCATTTGGAGTTTTCACAGCTATGACTTTTGCATGTATGGCTTTAGTGTCGTTAGCATTTTGTTACTAATATTTTCATTTACTAATTATTAATAAAGCAAGCTCCTTTCAATACGATCAAAGGTCAAATGCTTTTCATAATCAACAAAAAGGCATAAAACGTACCTCGTTGTTTCTTCAAATATTTACATATCAATGTGTTTAGAGTAAATATATTATCCATTTCTAAAACCAGCTTGCTTTTCACCTAAAATATCATTTTCTTTGATCCAGTTATCTATTCTTTCATTTAAAATGGTGGTAAATATTAAAATAGAGGTAAAGGTTAATCCCTCTGTAATTGTTAGGCATATTTATATTCCCCTTTTTGTGAATGGCTGTGATAACAGCCGTGGACCAACATTTTGGCAAGTATCCAAGATCAAATAACTTATTGAACATAGATACTAAGATAGGTATCGTAATATTTCCAGTTGCTTGAAAAAAGTCACTGGAAAGGTCATCAATTCCACCCGATTTTATACGTTTTATAGCATGTTTTACTTCTGATTCAGTTATTTTACCGTCCAAATTTTCATGGCAAATATTAGTTGTTTCGTTTATTCTCAAATGTTGGTCCATCTCAAATTGCATCTTAAATAATTTAGAGAAGTACTGGTACCACCCGGTGATAATTATTCCACGAGTGGTACTTGGACAGTTTAAAACTCTCCAGAAGCGTTTCGAGTCTTTGTCTGAAAGTACTTTTTTAAGGAGCAGCAGTGAGGGTGAACCCTACAACTTTCCGAGGGTCCGTTAGCAAAAATAAAGGTTCCTACGAAGGGTGAAAATAAGGTCAATAACGCTAAACCGAATCCACTAACCGAACATATTTCAACAACAAAAATCGATGGGGTTAGTTTGATTTTGTTACTCGTTCGTTGATATATTTTTTTTTCAAATTTTAGGTGTGTTTTGTTTGCGTCTTACACTCATTTTTTTGTCAGCTCACCCTCCCTGCTGCTGTGGTTTTTATCCAAATATTGTATCAAGTCCGTTGCGATATCTCGACCTCGGATCATGTAAATTTATTGTTGTAAAACCAAACGGAGTAGCTTGCGCGTGTGCAAAGAAATTTTTAAATTTGTTCATGTCCATGTCCCCTGAACACCAAGTATAATAAATATTTTGCAGCGTATGATTATCAACTCCGTTAAACACAACTAAAATATTACAGTTATCTCTGATCACTTTCGGAATTTGTGTATAACGCTGTGTAACATAAATCACGTCTGTGTTTTTATGTCTACCTCGAGAAAATATCCTAGCTGGATTTGATTGTTTGTCCAGCATGACATCATCGTACACTACTAAATTATTAATACTTCCATCAAGATCATCTACAGATGGCGCTTCATCAATATCAGTTATAAAGTCAATAACGTCACTGTCTTCCTTTAACGATTTTGCATTTTCATTAAAATCTTTAAGTACTTCATAGCATCGCTGATCATCTACAGATGGTGCTACTAAATATAATTTATCCCACTTCAACCATCTCATTATCAGGTTAAGCAATAATTGCGTCTTCCCACTTCCAGATGGACCTATTATTATCATTCTGATAGAATTCGGTAGCGCTGGGTGATGCTTGACTGGTTCTTGTTTTCGTGTCGCCGAAAAGTCAATTATATCCATAATAATAAATAATATGAGTCTATATTGTGTTCGATGCAGGGCAGCCACGTCCACCACTGGATTAACAACAATAATAACAAAAAATAAAAAGCGTGCACTGACAGGTAAGTGTGAAAAGTGTGGCACAAAAAAATATAAATTTATTTCAAGTACAGCGACGGGAGGTGATATCACCGCTTCGTTGGGAAAATTACCAGGATTACCGTGGGCGAAATATCCCGGGAAAAACACTTACCGGGTTATAATTATTGTGGGCCAGGAACTCGTTTAGATATTCGTCTTGACAATCAAGATCAACCTCGGCCTGGTGAATATCCTTTAAATGGAATCGATCAAGCATGTTACGTTCACGATATTGCTTATCGAGATAAAGATTTACAACAACGACATCTCGCTGATGTAAATTTGATTCGTGCCATAAACGCTGTAAAAAATAAATCGCTTCGAGAAAAATTAGCTGCTTTCTTAGTAAAAACTGGTATGAAAGGTAAAATAATGCTAGGGGCTGGGTAATTAATTATATAACTATTATAATGGAGTCCATTTATTATTCCCCAAGAGGATATTGGAAGGGCAAAGCAGCGATTAGTAAACTTGCTGAAGCTGCAAAAGTCTCACGTGCTGTTGCTGCAGCGTGGTTAGCACGACAGGCAATATGGCAAATCTATCTACGTCCACCTAAGAGAATTCAATATGCGTATTTTGATGTCAGCGTTCCCAATGAAGTTCATCAAGCAGATATTTTGTTTTTACCGCACGATACTATTAAAACACGTGGACGTAAATCACGCACATACAAATATGCTTTAACTGTCGTTGATGTTGCAATTAGATACAAAGAAGCAGAACCACTGTCAACAAAGACAGCAACTGAAGTTTCATCTGCGTTTGAACGAATTTATTAACGAGGATCTGGACCACAAAGTGGTCTACGATGGCCACAGTTGCTACAAGTTGATCCTGGAAAAGAATTTCTCGGTGCAGTATCATCGCTGATGAAGCAACATAACGTTAAAATCAGACAAGGACACATTGCAATTCATCGCGATCAGGCAATAGTTGAACGATTTAGTCGAACACTCGCTGAGCGGTTATTTGGATACCAGTATGCGAAGGAAATAATTCAGGCAGATACAAGATCTCGTGAATGGGCTGCAAGATTACCAAGTGTGATAGCTGCGTTAAATAATGAGATTACTCGTGCAACTTCTATGAAACCTGTTAATGCAATTACAAGGAAACATATACCCCGTAGCGATGGTTACGGACAACGACGTGACTTTCAAAACAACCAGTGTTAGGTAATGTTACTGTAAGGTATTTATATGAACCTGGTGAACTTGAAGGGGGTAAAAAGAGAGCAATTGATCCTATCTGGAGTGTGACCACACATAAAATTTCTAGCGTGGTTAGATCCACTGGTAGACCTGCCATATACAGACTAGATTCAACTGCTCCTCAACGTGGATTTGTACGTGAACAATTACAAGTAATTCCTGAGGACACACAATTACCACCGCGTTCACTTTTGTAAACTAGCACCCCTGCGTCGATTACATCCAAGACATGTCAATGTGACATTATCACGTGTATGACCAATATCACTATTAATTCTCTGTACGGTAAATTGTTTTGGATTATTACAAGAATACTTCCATAACATGTAACAGTTGCAAATTACACAACGATTATTCTGTTGTTGTTTTAGCGTCATAATAAATTCAACATCGATATCAAAATCACAATTATTTTTTTTTTTGTCACATTGCTTATAACCGGATAATTTTTTTCTTATTACGCCAATAACACCTTCAGTGTCACTAACAGTTTGATTATTATTTTCTGTGGAGTCTATGACAACTCCATGCAGTTGAGATATTCTCCTGACTCTAGATACTGCGAGATAAACTAAATTTGACCATTCTATTCTATCATCGACAATCCAGATATTTGTATCAGTAATAGTTAATCCTTGTGACGAATGAATCGTTATGACATATCCCAGTTTCCACGGTGAGTTATTCATATTCAACGCGCTTTCAACAACATCAATATCAACCAAAACAATATCATTCAGTACAAGATTTTGTTTTTCGTTTGTTCCTGGAATTTCAACTTCAATATTTTGTCGTCGAGTATCTGCTGGGCGATAACATAATAGTACAGGTAACGTTGAAAACTTTTCTTTATGTAACAGAAATAATTTCTCTTGCAATTCATCACGAACTATTTTTCTACTCGCAACTATTAAATCATTTGGTCTTCATAAATTCCAAAAATCATTTACAGGAGTTTCCGGAATTATTTCACGCAATATCTCACATTGTATTTTATCTGGCTGTAGTCTGATTAATCTTTTAAATTCTTTCAGAGGTTCATCAATAGCTCTATGATCATCATTTATTTCTTCATAATAATCCACAAATGATTTTAACCACTCATGTGGAGACTGACCAACGAAAGGTGGTGGTTGACCATGATCGCCACACATAATCACAGCAGTATTTTTCGTTAATAACCAATCAAGAAATATTTTTAATGTTTCTAACGATACTGTACAAATCTCATCCCAGATGATGATTTTAGGAATATATTTCTCACCCATTCGCTCAGGTGTCCACGTATCTCCACACCATCTGAAGAAACTATGGTATGTACATGATTTTACTCCTCGTAATTTTATTTCTCTTGCTAGTCTGTGTGTAGGTGTCAACACAATCATATCTGAACTCTGCCGAAATAACGTGTTGTTTTACCAGATCCTCCAGGTCCATTGAGATAAATGGTTTTATGTCTGGCCACGGGATCAAATACACATGGCGATGTTGATACTGATATTTGATTGTCATTACCGTAATATGTCTCCGTGATATCAACGTCTGCTGATTCAGAATAGTCAAGTATACTTTCTTGTTTTATTCGCCATGATCTCCATTCGCCGCTACCGAGTAACGGTTTTACCAAATCCACATACTCGCTGTTTATATAAAATGAATCCGTAGCAACTCTGACAGCGTAACAAGGAAATCTATTTATCATCGATAATAAATTTATAGAAACGTAAGCGAGCATAGAAGATCTTAAATGAGTAAATTTGGTGACTCACCATCGATATAACTCACGATTGTACCTAGTTTCGTTCCGTCTGACAAATAAGCATTACTTCTGCTTATAAATGTTCCTTTGTTCGTTGTATCAGTAATTATAAAATCTAACTCGGCATCATCCATGATTAATCTTGTACAATGTCGTTTATGATCATATGATCCTCCTTGAGTAAACTTACCGATTATTTTGCTACCGAGATCTTTTGCAACTTTATTTTCATAATCAATTTTATCCCAATCTTCGCCTGACTCTGTCAGGGGTGAATGTTTCTTTTGTTGTGGTAGCCAAACTTGTTTCTGCGAATGATATGATATAATAGCTTCACTTATTCTCAACGACACTAAGATTCCCGCATCAAGCATGTATCGTAATAGCACTATTGGAACCCAATATTTTTCTGAGAAATGTCTCCCAAACCACGCGTAAACGATCGGATGAAGATTATTACAAAACTCAAATGATTTTACACAAGCAAATCCAGTTAAATCAAAATCAGATAATGGTCCATTTATCGCAACTCTTGTCATTTCGTGTGTGGGATGACCAAATCTTTTAAAGTATTCAGAACATTCTCCGTATCCAAGAAAACTTCCAGGATAACACGCAATTTTATCAACCGATATAACTTTACGATGATCGTATCGGGTAATCCATAATCCGCCATGTCCATATTCGACACAACTTTTCTGAATATCTTCAAGGAATTCTGATCGTGTCGGCGACCATGAATTTTTCTTCTGAGCAAAGTGAGCCGCAACTGATGGAACTGTAAAACAATTATTTAGTAATTGTTCAACTTCAGAATTATATTCACGCCAAAGGCGTTGTGCAAGATTCTTCATTTCTTCATGGAGAGATTCTCTACGGTAAATATCTCCGTTAGGTTTTACAAACTGATCGTAATATGCGGATTCTGAACTCTGAAATAACCAAACAGATACAGGATCACTCTTACTGATATCGCTGATAGCATCAAATATATAATCGCTATAAAATTTAACTGTCCTGTCTCGTGGAAATATTGTTACAGCATCGGTCCATGCATGTGAGTTATGATCAATGATTGTTATAGGGGTTCCATTTTTTTATATATTTCGGTTTGTACAAAAATTCTCCGGTTAGTGTTTTTACTGTTATTGGAAATCTTAATTTCTTTTCTAGCTTAGCAACATCACTGATAGATGCTCCGGTATCTTTAACTGTTTCTGCCCATGCATTTATTTTTTTACGTCTTAGATCAGTTAAACCGTTTCAGCGTATTGCTTTTGAAAAATGTTCCATAACTCGCTCAGCTACGCAGTTTAGTCTCCTTGATAATTTTATCGGTTTGAGATTATCAAAGCTAGGTTTATTATTTAGCGGATATATCGCATAGATAACCGCCGTGACAGGATACGCTCGTTCATAATACGGTTTATCAATACCGGTCAGTATTCCTGGTTTTGATTGTTTATTTAACGTAACAGTATTATTTCCAGTATGAAGCCGTATGGGTTCACGTTTATCACGAATAATCCAAGTGTCATCATCTGTCTGCACAATAAATTTTACTAAAATAATATATCTCTGATTGTCGAGATAGTTAATAATATTTTTACTTCGTTTTGTCGCTCATTCTAGCGTCAACAACACCTTTGTTGTCGTTTATAATCCTGAATGTCGACCAAGTATGAGCCGCACCATCGTTGCGAAATTCTTTTTTACCTTCATGGATACGATCGGTTATATCGCTATTTATCAAAGCCAGATCTTGCATCGAAAAATTAAATTCAGATTTTGGTAATTTGTCAATATAAAATCTTGCGGTGGAAGGTTCAATTGTGGATAATTTCTCAAATTCCTCCATACTATATTTAAGACAAATATATGTTTAATTAAACTTTAATTATATATATAATGATTCAAACAAACAACCGATGCCGATGGCTTATGACTGGATTTTCAACTCCTTGTAATAAATCATGCGTGAATGAATTTTGTGGCCAACATATGCAACGTTTCCGAAGAGGTAGTCTAGGACCAAAACCGTGTTTACGATGCGGTGTTGGAGTCAGAGAAGAAACCCAGTTGTGTGTAAAGTGCGGTGGTAAAAGATACAGAGAGCTAAAACAATATTATGATTAGAAAATATAATAATGAATTCCCCATAAAAACTGCTGAAGACTATCTGGCCAGATTTCAAAATAATCATTTAGACAAATAGTATTATATATACAAATGGAGCAAAATGAATTTGTTAAACATCCCATCATTAAAAATTATGAAGCGTCTCGTGATGGTGTCATCAGAAACTCTCAACGAAAAAAAACAGTCGGTTTTGTTACTAATACTGAGTATATCATGTTTAGTGCTGGAAATAAAAAGTATCACTCACATAGGTTTGTATTTGAATGTTTTCATGGGGTCATTGAAGATGGACTTGTAATCGATCACATTAATTCAGACCCAAAAGATAATTCTTTAAAAAATTTACGAACTGCCACATAGAGTCAGAATTGTTTTTTTGGAAGAGTTGGTTATAATTATAAGACTCCTAGGTCAGTTATATCCACAAATACAGAAACAGGTCAAGAAATAATATTCCCATCAATGACTGCGGCTGCCAGATATTTTGATATTTGTATGCCTTCAGTACGTTTTGTTGCAAATAATATATATAAATCAGCGTTTTCGAAAAAATTAAATCAAAGAATCACGTTCCGATATATACAATGAAGCGAGATAAATCCGTCATCACTGATAGAGCAATCAAGTAGTTGTCTCCCTTTTTTTGTTATTGCCTGTACATACCAAACGTTTGTATTCAGTGATAAGAATCCGTTATCACTGATAGAGTAATTGAGCAGTTATTGTACTACAGTCTAATCGTAATACTTAAATATCTCTCCAGTCCAAACATCTCAACTATATTACAGAAAATATATCCTCAAACAAACATAAAAACCTCAGCTGTGATATTATATCACAGGCCGATATTGTACACATATAGATCGTAGCAGACGACATGCATCATTGTAGTAGGCGGAATATACTAGAATAATATCGATCCATACATTCATTGCTAGATAGTTCTGCCTTGACTATATAAAGAAGCTTGAAAATACAGTATTTTAACAAGGCAGAAACGCATAAAATATAATCAAAATCATAATCATTTGTATATATAATCATAATCATACAATTATCTAAAAAAAAAAAAACCCAATCATCTCAAAACAGTCCTCTCTGAGGACTATTACTTTTATTTTTATTCAAAATTCAGATTCAGAATATATTTTATGATTCAGAATATATTTTATTTTTATTTAAACAAATAATTTATAATATAAAAAATAATGAATCACGAAAACATTAATGATATTATTTCTGCTATTAAAAAATTACAACACAGCGGCGTGAAAATATCTGACCAGCTTGATCCTGAAAAAATAATGAGTGATTTTGAATCATTACAATTTCGGAAATCAGAAAATAGGTATACTTTACCCGCCGATTATAGATTCATAAAGTTAATGCAGCAGGCGATGTTACGATCGCTGGCGGCAATCACGGATACGCAGGTGAAATTATTTATTCCTCTTTCACGGGCCATCGAGCGGGTTAGGTTAGAATTATCTCACGAATACGAAACGAAAAGACTCGTACACGCTCGTATAAAACAGCTGAGAGATATCATGTCGATGACGGAGTTGATGAACAAAGACGCGGAAGAATTACTGGCTAAAGATAGAGACGAGTTTGACTCTGATCATGATGACTATAGTGACCATAGTGACGTTGATAACGAAACTAATATTGTCACCTGTACCATTGTGAAACCGGGACAATTCATTTCTGATCCCGGTGACAACAGTCACTGACAAAATCACGAGTAAAAAAAAATAATTATTTGATATTTTTTTGGGCTTGGTGTTTTCCGCCGTGATGTAATCACGGACTACGATGACTCTCTACGAACGCACATACAAGTTTATATTCAACGACTCCGACCTAAGATCGAGCAAGTGGCCAGACTGATCAGTAAGTTTAAAATGTATCCGCGATAAGAGACGACTATGACATTTAAGATAAACAACATTGATTGGTTCTGATACAATCAAATAACCTGGAAGGGGTAAATGAGTAGAGAATGTATCCTTGTTGGGCCTGATTGGATTTATCAGTGTCAACTTGATAACTGCCGTCGAAGACGTCACATACTAGATTGACAGCGATCGTTGATGTGATCGCGACGATGCCCGGTGAGACATGACGGCCTTCGTTATTTGGATTATTATTGTATCGGAGAATATTTGCCGGTGGGGCTATCTTTTTTTTTTCCACGACGTGAGGATTTTTGGAAAGTAATCCTCGATGACATCGCTAAGTTTCTTTTTTAGCCCGGTTATATCAAAATGCGGTATCGTAAATGTTTGGGGTTG
Organism: Megalonaias nervosa; assembly: GCA_016617855.1. Lineage (NCBI taxonomy): Eukaryota > Metazoa > Mollusca > Bivalvia > Unionida > Unionidae > Megalonaias > Megalonaias nervosa. The sequence goes on along the minus strand of JAECUM010005050.1, from coordinate 10,683 downwards.
TTCTGTTGTTATTTTGTAATGATCAAGGAATATTGGTACAAGTGGCACCAAAAAATCACCTCTACGATGATGGATGAAATTTGTGTTAAAAATTTTATTGATGTGATATATATCTGATCGTATCTGATTTAAATCTGTAATGGTTTCAATGATTTGTTGTTTTGTATCATCGTTGTAAAATTGCGACAACGACAAAAATAGATTTTCTAAACCAGTAACTTTATAATTATAATCGGCGTCAATAACCGCAAAAATATTTTTAATTGGTGCATCATAAAAATAATATTTGTCAGGTTTTTTTTTTCTTCTGTAAAATTGAAGTTCTAGACGCCCCTCAACAATAATAGTAGTAGTTACGATATAAGGATACTTTGTTCCGTCGTCGTCTGTAATAAACGATTCATTTGATCTTTCTACGTGATCGATAAAATATTTTGGAGTTGTTGTGTACGTTAACTCGGCCGTCAAAAATTCATCTCGGCGTGGTTCTGGCGGACCTACATATGGTGGCGCGACATCAGGCCAACCCAGCACTGACCTCACCGGCGATTGATAAATGTCAACGGCGTAGTCCGGTGATAATATTTCGATCGCCGACGACAACGTTGGTTCGTGGACGGTAATGGCAATCTTTGATTCTTTTCCTGTGATGGATTTAATTCTGCGTTGGAATTCTTCATTGATCTGTTCTATTTTGATAACTACCCGTGGGTACACTGACTACTTGCCAATCAGGAGTTCCATCGGGTTTATTTTTATTTGCAAATACTAATGAATTATTCGGTTGTAGTCCACCGAATGATTTTGACTTAATATTGGGCCAACTATAATAAACTCGTAATTGCGCCAATGCTATCTCGGAAGCTGGTATTGCAGTTGGAAAATTAATACTGAATTCAGGCGAAGTTGAACTCGCTGATATCATTGTGGTTCTTACCGGAGCAGTATTAGTAACGATCTGTTGCAATAATTCCTGTGATCGCTGATCGAACGTTGACATTATTATACTATTATTGTTTTAAATCACCGACCACGACATCATTGACGACATTGTCGTCAAATACTTCATTGTAGATCTTTATTGCAATACTAAATTCTTCATCGGATATTATTCCATCATTAAGTGACGAAGAAATCAGTGATGATAATTTAGAATATGTCGTTGCTGTGTGTAATTTCAATGTGTACTCGTTTAATTTTTCATTCGTGCACGTATTTATCTTTTTCGCGATTATATTAAATATTCCAGAGATCGACGTTGATGATGAAACAATGATTGTTACAACGATCGGTGCTGTCATCGTCAGCGTTGATAATACTACACCGGTTCCAGCAACTAGCATAGAAACCGAATAAACCATAATATCAACGACAACCGCACGTCTACGATACTTCTTTATTTTTGCTGTTTAATTATCGATGGTGGTTTTTAATTTATTCTGCCATGTCGTTACTTGATCGTATCTGTATCTGTTAACGTCTATCATTATACTGTATTAAGTACTTAATTGTTGTCGTCTAAGACAGCGATAAATTCCAGACACCACCAGTTACGTCTCGGGGGTATTTCCGTTGATATCAACGTAAATGTTTCTTTGGTGTCCTTGGTTAGCATCACAGGTAGAGGATTATGATATACATTCGGCGATGATGAAGTGGCCGCAGTAATTTCCAAACCATACATGGACAGCCTGTATAACCCAGTTACTTCTGCGGTATATTCGAGAGTGTTATTGCGCAGTGTCCACGTTGATACCCCAGATGCCAGCGTGTACGTGATGTTGCTAATTTGTTTGTGTGGAATTTTAATCAGACTCGTTTTTTCATTGATATTAGGAATTCCACTGACAATATCATTGAGTTTTGTATTAATGTCGGTAAGTTTAATATCAACGGTTAGTGGTTTTCCAAAGAATTCTTCAGCGATATCATTAAGTTTTTGAAATTTTTTACGATTATTTAGAAACATATTTACATGAACGTCATACTCGGCTCGAAGTGTATTTACTTTATCATCGGTAGGAATATTTTTATCATCCACATATTTCTTTGTTGCGGCATCTTCATCACCTGCTGGTTCTCTTAAAGCAACGATTTTATTTCCATTCATGTTAAGTCCACCTGTCATTGTATCACCTGCGGATTTTAAACGATCAGCGACACTTTTCTTAATTTCATCTCTGATAGTTGCGATTGATACATTTGAGTCTCTGATTCTACCACCGTCAGTAAATACTGGAATATTGTCCTTGGCGGCACCAAGAACTCTACGAATTATATCGATCCACTTGATATTACTCGTCTTTAAGACACCGAATTTATTCTGGAAAATGACAACTTCATCTCGGTCAACTCCAGATAAATTCATGATATCGGCAAGATCGTCTTTGGTGGCGTATTTTGATAAATCGATATTGTCGCTGCTCTTGCTGGTGCGAGTGCTCGTAGAAGATCTTCCATAAATATCAACCATTATATTTACTGTCGTTGTCGTTCAATAGTATATTCATGTACAGCTTAATGAGGCGGCTTTGTCGATCTTGATATTACATCAAGAACCGATAATACTTCACGGCCACATATCGGCGGATCAAACATGGTTTGCGTGGGTAACGTTGAATACCAGATTGGAATACTTTGAAGTTTGTCGATATACTTCAAAAATTCTTTTGGTGGCGCCAACCCATACGAATCAAAATAAACAATTCCACGTGGATCAATTGCATATGCAACCCAATGAGTGCCACGACCAGAGCTTTTATCGAGATTAATAATACCTGTTTCTGACAGATTTGGATTTTTCGGTAATTGATCACGCATAAAAACACCTCTAAAATTCTTTATACGCAATCGCGCAGCAGCATCAAGTAAATCAAAATTCGATAGTGGAACTATCGTTGAGTCCCTGGAATTCTTAATCCGCGTCCCCAAACGTTGTTTGGTCGAGACCCTGGAAGTCTCAGACCCAATCCCGTTTGGAATCGTCGTCGTAGTCTTTTTTTTAATCCTTGCCCGGTCGCCTTTTTTAGTGCCATTCCGCAGCGCTTCCAACAACACCTAACGCAGCTGCGTTTTCAACAGCTGGAGCGGCTGCTGATATCAACGCTGGAATAGCTGCAAGAAGCGGAAATATTCCTCCGGTTTTAATAGTATCTTTGTTCGCGTCCACGGAAAGATTTAATCGTATTCCTTTATTGGCGTGCTTGGCTTCGTTGAATCTCTTGAATTGACGTTCGGTCAACGATAATTTATTTGAACCGCTCATTTGATCGTGTTTTAATGTTATTTTTGTTCCGCATCGTGATGCTAACGGTGATTGTAATCGTTTAATCTGACCCGGGGTCAGACTGACACTGACATGATGATATGACATTTATGATATATATTTGATTTCTAAATACTGATTTAAATCAGCGCTTGCATATTCTCTACGGGAGCATCAACGACTCTCATGCGGCCACCAACACCTTCAAGTAACATTGTTTTCTCTGATAATATAACCGCGATTGCTCTGTAATTAGGAATTTCTACGATATTTCTGTTAACACGAGCTCGAAAATGTATATCTACAACAGATTGTCTGGTTAAATCTAAATGTTCCAGCGAAAAATAATAAATCGGATACAGCGTTGTAAAATCTAACTGTGATATTTGTAAACCAATATCAATATTTTGATCACGTCCCATAAACGTCATCAGTCGATGATACGCACGCGCTACATGATTTTGATCAAAATTCAATAAAATATCCTCGGATGGTTCTTGATGTCCATTTATTCTTAAGGAAACCTCGGAAACACCAAGTTTGTCAAATATCATAATGCTACGTATTTGACTATTTACTCGTGCATTATTTTGAAGAGCAATGAAAATATGTCGCGGTGCAGAAATACCTTGCTGAGAAGCTATTTGCCATGGAAATAGACCATTAATTGCACATTGAATAGCATCTGTGGTCATTGTTACCCATGATAACGTTGATTTACCACCTTGACCCATAAAAGAGAGTAGACGGTCATCTTCAGATATTGTTGGAGTCATTATTGGCATCCACAATGAAAGTTTTGTTAGTACTACTTTACCATGAAGTGCCGCAGTTGCACCTGCGTCAGCTCCTTCAACGTGCCATATTGCATCATCGTCCGTGGCTTTTCTTACAAGTACAACTGTGCTTAGCTCCAAAAATAACTTTTCTAACATTTCTGCAGAATCCAAAAATATGTGATAATGGAATTGCACATGAAAACATTCTATCCTTTAACATTGATTTACGTGATGCAAACCCTAAGTTGAAATTTGCGTTCATTGATATTACTGCGGGAGTTTCTGCGGTTCCTGCAGCGTTTCTTACATTACCTGTAGTTACATTTTTGTGACTTGGATGATCAGAAGTGTCCTTGGTAAACATCATTGATGGACCAGCTGATCTTGAATAATCGTCGCTGTATCGCGCAAGACCAAGTATCGTTGTGGCAACGTCAACATCTTTTTGAATGGATTCAATATTTTTCCATCAATCATGTACGTGGCACTGTCAAACAACGCCATGATACCGTTGTTAACAAAACCAAAACCAACATCGTTATCGTATTCAGTATTATCCGCTTTAAAAATTTTACCTTCAACTTCAATAAATGCTTCAGCGGGCAAGAAATACCTACTCGTATCTTGAACTTGTGATTCGATTCGTCCACGCTGATCTGGAATTCGAGCGTCATAAGAATAATATTGATAATCACGCACAGACTCATCCTTGAGAACCGGTGCGTCCATGTCAAATGCGGGATCAGATATACGTTTGACATGTTATGTTATTGATCATCGTCTAATACGAAGACCACTTCGGGGGAGACCACTCCCCGCTATCAGACTTGCTGCTACATTTTTTTCCCCCCTCTTCAGCTAACTCTGCTAGTTTTTGATTTGCGGCTTGATTTATTATTTTACTAACACTTGCAGGCATCACTTCAGTGCTGGGTAATTTTACTGGCTGAGGTCGGACCGCTTGCGGTCTACGTATTAATCGTACTAGCCTATCCTTGATTGCAGAAAATGCTTTACTAGTAACGTCACCAACAGTACTAATACCTTTTTCACGAATGACGTCAATAGCTTTCATACCTAATTGCTTTATAATCGGTATTGCTTTTGGGGCTATCCTCGAAATTAAACCCTTAACAACATCACCGATTCCATCTCCGTAAAATGTCTTGCATACAGGTAATCTTGAATTTACCACCCTGACCATAGTTGGTCCACGTTGAGCAGCGTGTATGATCATCTATTATAATAATAATATCTAACTGTTTAATCAGTGACTTAGTCGGGCGACCTTTAGTCGCTATAATAATCATCGGTAATTTCATTAATGAGTGACCAATACACGTTAGCATCCATGATGCCACCGGTAAATAATCGTTGACAAATTGATGAGATTTCGTTAATAATTTCAGAAGAATTATTACCGGCTCGTTTCCCTCCAACTAGAATTTATAATCTATCTACGTCGGCAAGGACGTTGTCGGGACAAGTAACAAGACCACTTCCTCGAGTATTAATACCACTTCCAGTTGCGCCTTTATCCGAACTTAATGAATAATCAGGGATATCTGAAGGTTCTTCTGTTGGGGAATGAAATGTTTCATCGCTGGATGATGATTGCTGTTGTTGTTCTGATTTCTTTTGTTGTCTTTGCTGCACTCGCCGTTTTGGTGGTGATGGTTGTTGTTGTGATTGTTCTTTTTGTTGTATCTGTTTTTGGTGTTCTTGTCGTAGTCGTTGTTGTTGTTCTGGTGGTAATTGTATAAACGAAATATAATTATCTATCATATGAATATATTCTATGTATCTTGGATCGTTGTTTCGAGCTTGATCAACGTTGTAATATATACGATATAACCATTTATACCAAGTTTCACGCGATATAGGATCATCAGCGTATTCAGGTTTTAAAACTTCTTTCAGATATCATAACCTTTCACGGCATTCACAACTAAATGGTTTACACTTTTGGCATGTTTGATGTCTTCAATGACATCTTCGTTGAATTTATCAGCGAGGATAACCCGGGCTTGTGCTTCTGATTCTTGTTGAGTATCACCTTCTGTTTGATCTGTTTCCGGGGTTGGCATCGCAGTAGCTATTTTCTCCGGAAGTTCTCGTAGAATTTTTTTTGTCTTTTTAGTTCGCTCGAATATTTTTTCAGTTTGTTTCGCTGTTTCTTTTAACACAGGAACAATACCTTCAGTAGTCTTCGTGATAGGTTTAAATAATTGTTCTGGGGATTCTGTAAATAATTCTTGTGTTTGTTGACGCTCTTGATATAACGCAATGGTTTAATTACAGCAGCAGAGGGGTTGGGCTGACAAAAGAATGAGTGTGAGACGCAAACAAAACACGCCTAAAATGTGAAAAAAAAATATATTAACGAACGAGTAACAAATCAAACTAACCCCGTCGATTTTTGTTGTTGAAATATGTTCGGTTAGTGGATTCGGTTTAGCGTTATTGACCTTATTTTCGCCCTTTGTAGGAACCTTTATTTTTGCTAACGGACCCTAGGAAAGTTGTAGGGTTCACCCTCTCTGCTGCTTAAGGCTTGCCTTTTCCTTTTCTCTGTTATAGGTTGCGTTTTTGTCTTGTTGTGTTTTTGTACATATTTCTAGAGCTTTTTATATAAAGCCAGGTTATCTGCCATATTATTATATCTAAAGTTCCAAAGTGTATCGAGTGCGAGATATCTTGCTGCATTACAATCTGCATCATACCATGGTAGTCTGTTGGCAGAAAATCACATTTCTTTTATTGACATCATTTTGATCTACTTTCAGTGTCTGTGCTGATTCATTGATGCTCTCCATGAACGAATTCAGAGCAGAATCAAGTTGATTTTGTTCTATCAATGTAAGTATAGTATTGGATTTTTCTGATAGTGCGGACATGACATTTTGGGCCAATATACTTCTTGCTGTTTCATTCAATATATATCTCATTTTTGGAGTAATACTTTCATTATTATCAGTTGTGATGATGATGGGGTCTGCTAGATCCAAGAGAAATATTATTGGTTGATGAATAGATTAAATTATATTACCAATCCTAAAGATAGTTATACATGCAAATAATGCTTGATTCAAAATAAGTAGTCTATAGTTGTGGCAGAGTTATCTTTTATACATGTAAAGTTTCCAATACCTTTGTCACCCCCACAACGACCATTTGCAATCCTCATTCCAGATAGCGGACAAAATTTCAGTAAATTCTCGCCATAGTGATTTAGGTCCTTTCTGTATTCATTTGCTCTTCCCCCTAAATCTACATCCTCGACATAAGCAATATTCATATCAATGATCTTATTACTATCATGTATAATAAAATCAGGTTCTTTTTAGGTATAGGCATTGAAATCTCCACCGGTAATAAATGATGATTTGGATACATCACTTGATGTATAATGTTCCGGTTCGTTTTCTATAATGGCAACAAGACTTCTTCTGCATGTATTGACGAGTGTTCAGGTGACATATATACTACACCAAATATTAAGTCATCCTGTATAGTTTGTATACAAGAGGAGAATTTCAACCAAACAATATATTTTATTTACCCTCAAGTTGATTGATATTGAAGTTATGTCTTACATGATCATTTATGTATACAGCAATACCACCAGAATAACGTTCCGCACTAGGATCGTTATCTCTGACAGTTATGTAACACTTGAAACTACTTATGTCGAATTTAACATTGGCCCAAGTCTCGATGACAGCAAAAATATAAAAATCAAGTATAAAATTAATGAAATTACTACAATCCAAATTAGACAGTCCACTTGATAGTTTTCTTGTTAAACCTGAAATATTTCAGATACAGAATTTAATTTCACCAAAAGTCTGCACATTATGTAACACATATTTATACTTACTATATCATGCGGTGAATTATTAAACACATATTCAGTTTTATTTATAAACCAATGTGTCATATTTCAAGAAGGCTGCTTTACCATCCCTGAGTGCCCTGATGAAAAAAGGATTGAGCTGTTCGTGCCCGACGTACTCTTTCTGGGAAATCTAGGAAGTCTTCAGACACTCGGATACGTGGTTGAGTTACTTCTGAAACATTTTGATATTCGTTGTTAGTTCCTGTTGCTCCTCCTTCTCTTTCTCTCTCTTCCACCTGTGCCTTGTTTCGGGTTGTCTTTCTAATTTCTCTGTACTTTATTAACAACACTACTACTACTACTACTACTACTACTAATAATAATAATAATAATAATAATAATAATGTTCCACTGAGATGGCTTAGAGTGTACTGGATTCACTTTTCACTGCTTGTGCAGCCGATGTGTTATATTGGTTAGTCAAAAATATGCCTAAATTATATCACTTAGAATGTTTTATATGTCCTTTTCCAATGCTTATATGACAACATAATTTGAAAATAAGATTCAAGTTAATATCATATATTACTAAAAATTGTGTCATTTCGGAATGTTCCAGATCAATGCTGTTTATCTCTGTCATAGTTGAATTCAAGCTTGAAATCCATATCTTTCTTGAAAAAGTGAAATACGTCATTTTCTTGGCGTTTTAAACAAGTCAACATTTGTATTCTCCTGAATGTTGTTTGGTATATTTGATGACACTCCAGTCTCATCCACACTTGTAAACAAATACACGTTATCTTCTGATACCGTGATTAATACACTTATGTTAATCTCACTGAATATCTTTTGATTAAAATACTTTGCAGTGTATTTCAATTTAATTTAATTTGTGCTGTGATTTTTAAGTCCAGCAGTCACATCGTTTATCAACTACATATAATACAGTAGTCATGTTTCAAATATCACGTTAGTAACATGTTGTTTGAATAGCAAATTATAACAGATTTCTGCGACATATTCCTGGACCATCTCATTGAAAATACAGCAATAAGGAAAGTGGTCCAGCTATGAGCTGAAGGCGGATAGGATAGCTCTCATTTTAATTAATCAATCAATCACATTTATTCTAATTTGTTGAACCAAGAAGTCTCTACTAGTACAGTTTTCACTAGTTCACTTTAACCAAAAGTTAAATACACATTAAAGATAGATTGGGCAATAGAACTTCCAAGAAACTGTAAAATTATATTTTTCTAGCGTAAATTGTGACAGCCTGTTTTTCGTATATTTTTAGGAAGAAAATGTATTAAGCATGAAATTAAAATCAAATACTAGAGGCAGCTGTAGGAAGTTCTTAAACGTTGGTGGGACCAACCATGAATACGAAATCATAAATCGCTTTCACACTTTTCGATACAAACTTATTCTGGAAATATGTTTCTCTTTAAGAACCTCAAGGTAAACTCGTTTTTTAATTTCAAAGCAATTTTCATTGTCGTTTTCACGTTTATATTGCTGCTTCCTTTAAAAGAAATGTTAGCTGGAGCCTCTTCTATAAACAAAACAACAAAATTCATTTTCCATATTGTAATAACGCTAAAGATAGTATAATTGAGACTAATTCAGGCTGATTTTTTTTAGCACATGGTAGCAGTCATTTGGTCAGCTGTGTGCTTAGATCATGCACAATTCCCATAAGTACAATATCCAATGAAATTTCAGCCACAGTACTTGAATGTAACATAGAGTATGAAAACATTATCTCCATTGTGCATGTTGCAAATGCTAGCAACTTCACCTTACACCTATCACTATCTTAAAAGTTCATAATATCTGTAGAGCGCCCCATTATTGTTTTCGGAATTCTCCTAGACGATATGGAGGGTTAAATTTAACAGCTGTTTCGACTGGATGAAGGAAAATTACGGACTAGCGCGCTGGTTTCATGATATTGAGCGTCAGACAGGCATTCAGAGCAAAACTAGTGCGCCAGAAAAATCCTGGCACGCCAAAAAACTAGCGCGTATGAAAATAAAACATACGTGTGTGTGTGTGTGTGTGTGTGTGTGTGTGTGTGTGTGTGTATTTTAACATTACTTCTCCATCCTATCTTTTATCATAAAAGTGTAAATGAGGAAGACGCTTTATCTTCATGGAACCTATATAAAATGAAATTAAATATCGGCCAAAAACATGCTGTACAAATTATGAACGAGTCGAGGCAGAGTATTTCTCTACATGTAAAATAAATTTAACGATAAAAATATGAGAAAAAATCCTTATGCATGATTTATGTTTTCCATAATCAACGAATAGTTACCATTGATTATTTAAATGTACATGCAGTATTCTTGTTACAAACAGGAACTCTATTGACCTTCTTGATGGTATAATGGTTTAAAGATTTAAGAACACAAAGGTACAACCCTGGCTATATTCAAATGTTTCGTCATGCGATAAATAAAATCTAACAATTTTGCTTATTTCAAATGAAATTTATGAAATTTGTCCAACACACCCAAAAGATGCAAATCATTCGATTCGTTCCATATGTTTTATTTGAAATGAGCATTCATATAAAATCATAGGTGCGGATATTTATCACTGTATGGTCATGATCCATATCAATACATCAAAGTAAACAACGCTGTAAATATTATTTATCCTCAAAATGGAATTTATACGATAAGAGGCACACTGTACAGTCTAAAGTACTAATATGAAATAATGTAGTAAGTCATATAAAAAGGGACACACTGTAAAATGAATGTACCGATACGAAATAATGTAGTAAG
>JAECUM010005049.1:0-34771 GCA_016617855.1 Megalonaias nervosa | reverse complement strand
ACAGTGTCGGATGTAATTGTTTAATCAATAAGGGGCACAACTCTTTCATTACTTGTAACTATATGCAGAGACTTTATTTCTAATTATCTCTCTTTTTCTTTAAGATTAAGATTAAGACGAAGATGAAAGAAGACCTTATTATAAGACACGCCAAACAGGCACATTTGTTTCATGAGAATGATTTGTGCTCCTCAGCTGACAGGAGGTCGAACTATTACTGATGATAATTTGCTCACAGTCACTAAATATTAGGTTACTTCGCTTAAACTCAACTCTTCCCCAGAATCTGCCAAGTATTATATCTTAATTTATGTTGTTGTTGTCGTTGTTGTCTTGGGTTTGAACACCATTTATCAGCACAAGATAGGCTATGTATGGCGTGCAGTATAACTGATGGAGCAAGAAACCGCAAAAACTCAGAAAAGCACAAAAAGAAGACGATTCAAAGGAGGTAAACTACATACTGTTCAAATGAGAAAATGTCATAGGGCCTCGAGTTGTCTACCTCTATACCAAACTAGCCGGGCGTTAAACTTGCTGCTTCAGTGGACTTTAATTTTGTTGAATAACTGGTACAATGATAAATCATCGAAGGCGTAGCATTAATTCGCTTCTCGGTCTCTCGTAAAATGAGATAAGAAAAACAAAATACGTAGATATTTGTAAATGATCTTGTATAGCACACTAGGGTTTTGAGACAGAAGTGAGTAAACATTACAAATGCTAAAGGCCGATATAATTCTCTTGCATTAAATGAATCTTCTGAACGTCTAGAAAATAATACATTCAAGGGAGGTAACATCCATGCTATTCAAAAGCAATTATAGTGCCTGGAGGTGTCTTCTTTAATAAGAAATTAGCCGGGTGGTAAACTTTCTGCTTGGGTGGACTTTCATTTTGTTGAATAGCTCTTACAATCATAAACCAACAACGGCATAGAGTCGAGTTGTTTACAACAGCAGAGATGATAATTAATGAAAATATACATATAAATATTTGTAAATGTAATTGTGATCAGTGCAGTCTTGAAACAAGCCTCAGAAAAAAAACATAAACGCTATATTACGACATACTTTAAATTATATAAGAAAACTATCGTCTGACTTCCACAAAATAAATGCAGTTCAAGAGGAATAACTTGCATTCTGTACAGTAAGGAAACATTATTGTTCGCTGAGGTGTATATCTCCATAACAAATAATACACTTGCTGGCTGGTTGGACTTTTTTTTGTTTGGAACCGTGATAATGGTAAGCCACTGGAAACATAGCGCGTATACGTTAATGGTCTCTTACAAAAAGAGAAAAGAAGAATAAAAAATATATGACTAGATATTTTTTTTTGCGTGAAACGAACCCTCTGAATACACAAGAAGAATACAATTCAGGGGAGGTATCTTGGATAACATTGAAATGAGTAAAAGTTTATAGTGCTTGGAGTTGTCTTCTTTGATAACAATGTAGCCGGGTGTTAAACTTGCTGCTTTAGCAGACAATCATTTTGTTGAATAACCGGGACCTAATACGATTCTCCGTCTCTAATAAGAAGGGAGAACAAAGAAAACGCAAATTACGATTTGTAAATTTAATTCGGATCAATAAAGCTTCCAGACAAACATCTTTACACACCGTTAAACGACGATATAATTTATTTGCATCAAGCGAAGCATCTAAAGTGCACAAAACAAGTCCATGAAGGGAGGTAATTTAAACAAATTTCAAATGAGAAAATATTGTAGCTCCTTGCATTATCTACCTTGACAACAGACTAGCCAGTTGTCAAGTTTGCTGCTTGTGCGGACTATCATTTTGTTGAATAACCGTGACAATGATAAGCCACTGTTGATTGGCTTTTCTGTCTCTTATAAACAGAGCAAGGAAAATTTTAGAAAATGTAAGTTGTTCAAAACGCAGTTGTGATCAAAGCAGTTTTGAGACGAACATCAGTAAACAGTAAAAATGTTATATTACGAGATATGTTCCTTGCATGATGTAATCGTCTGAAGATCACAAAATAAATTCAATTCAATGCAGGAAACTTTATTTATGCTTAATAAGAAAACTTCATAGTACCTAGAATTGTCGCCTCTATGACAAACTAGCAGGGTGTTAAACGTGTTGTTTAGATGTAACTTCATTTTGTTGAATAACCGTAATAAATATAACTCATTGCAGGCAGTGTGGATACGCTCTTCTGTCTATTTCAAAAACATATAAGACAAATACAAAATATTACAAATATACATATTTGTAAATACAATTGTGATCAAGAAATTAATGAGATAAATGTCATTAAACTATTGAAATGTTAAATGACGACATATTTTATCTGCATCAAAATTATTGTTTGAAGATCACATAACAAATACAATTCAAGAAAGATAACTTGCTTACTTTACAATTTAAAAAAAAAATATATAGTTTCTAGAGATGTCAAGCTCAGTAATAAACTAACCAGATCTAGCTGCTTGGGTGGACTCCGATTTTGCTGAACAACCTTGAAAATGATAACCCATCGAAAATACAGCGCAGATACTCTTCTCCATCTCTTACAAAATGAGAGGAGAAAAATAATAAAAAGATAAATATAAATATTTGCAAATGCAATTGCGATCAAGAAAACATTGCAATAAACGTCAGCAAATAAAATGCATGTTATATGGCGAGAGATTTGCATCTTATGAATTGTCTAAATATAAATAAAGAACCGCAAGTCAAAGAAGAATGAGAAAATATAGTGCCTTGGGTTTTCTCCATCTTTTAAAACAATTAGAGGGGTGCCAGGCTTCCTTCTTACGTAGTCGTTTGCTTTGTTGAATAACGGTGACAATGATAAAGTCATCGAAGATATAACCTGGACTCGCTACTTTGCCTCTTATCAAAAGAGAGAATAAACAATGCATATTACTAATTGTTAATGCAATTGTGATCAATAAAGATTTCATAAAAACGTGAGAAAATACTTGAAACGTCCTATGACAATATAATCAGTCGTCTGAAGGTCAATAAAGAATACTACTGAATCGATATAACTTACAAATTTATTCAATCAGAGTAGATTATAGTTCCTTGAGTTGCCTGCTTCTGTAACACACTTGATGTGTCTTAAACTTGCACCTCTGGTGGACATTCATTGTGTTGACTAGCCGTCACATTTATAAGCAATTGAAGACAAAACGGGCACTTGTATCGCTGTCTCTTACGAAAAGAAAAAAGACAAATAACAATATATATATATATATATATATATATATATATATATATATAGTTATTTGTAAAAAGAAATGTAATTATAATCAATTAATTATCTAGACAAGCGTCTGTAAACAACAGAAATATTATGATGACATATTTTCCATCCATCAAAACATATGTTCTCATGATCACAATTCAAAAGAGAAAACATGCATCCTGCACAGTAAGAAACTATATTTCCCTGAGTTGTCTTCCTGTATATCGAAATAGCCTGGAGTCAGACGTACTGCTTAGGTTGACTTTCATTTTGTTGAATAACTGTGACAATAATAAGCCATCTAGGACAATGTCTGGATACTCTTCTCTGTCTCTTATAAAACAGGAGAATACAGACAATTAACAATTTATATACGTATTTGTACAGGCAATCGATATCAAGATAGTTTGAGACAAACATGAATATAAACTAGAAATGTTAATGAGAGAAGAAAGATGATCAACACATAATAGAAATATCGTCAAATGCAATTGCGAGCAAGCACGTATTTAGACCAACGTCATTAAACGATATAAATGTTAAAGGAAGAGATATTTTCCTTGCATCAAATCAATCATCTTAAGATCAATAAAGAAACACATGTCAATGGAGTTAGTGCACAATGGTAAAACATCATAGTTCGCGAGTTGTCTACCTCCATAACAAAGAAGCCGGTTGTTAAACTTACTAGTAGGTCGGTCTTCCATTTTGTTGCTCTACATTGACAATGATAGGCCATCGAAAATATAGCGCTGATCTCGTCGATTCATTCAATAAAGAGAGAATGAAAATAATACAAAATATACATATAACTATTTACAAAAATCCGACTGTGATCAAGAATGTTTTGAGAAAAAGATCAGTAAAAAAAAAACCAACACAAAAGTGTTATATTACCAGATGTTTCCCTTGCGTCAAACGTTTCCTTTAAAGACAAACAGAATACAACTCAGGGGAGGTCACTTGCATAGAAGTCAATTGAGAAAATAATGTAGTTCTTGGAGTTGTTTGCCGCTATAAGAGACGAGCCGAATGGTAAACTTCATCATTGGGTGGACATTCATTTTGTTGAAAAACCGTGAAAATTATGAGCCATATGTGACATATCTCGCATATGCTTCTTTGTCTCTGTTAACATGAGATATATCAAAATTTTAAAAAAAATTATAAATATAGATATTTGCCAATGCAGCTGTGATCAAGAAAGCATTGAGAAAGGTCAGTAAACACAGGAAATGTTATCTGACGCGATATATCCCTTTTACATTTGTACCTTGAATAAAAGCACATTCCTCGAAGATCACCAAAGAATACATCAAGGGAGTTAAATTGCATATTGTTAATATTGAAAATATTATATTCCATGAAATGTCTACCTTTCCAACGCGTTAGCCTGGTGTTAAGCTTCCTGCTTAGTTGGACTTTCGTTTTTTGCTGAATAACTGTGACAATGATAAGCCATCGAATGATAAGCCAGCGTAATTGAAAATGTAATCGTTATCAAGATAGCTTGAGACAAACGTGAGTAAAACCTAGACATGTTTTATCTGTTATAATCTCCTTGCACCAAATGAATCGTCTGAAGTCGCAAAGGACTTCCATTGAAGGGAGGTAATTTGCATGATGATCAAATGAGAAAATACAATAGTGAGTGGAGTTGTCTATCTGTAGAACAAACTAGCCAGCTGTTTAGCTTGCTGCATGGGTGGACTTTCGTTTTTTTAAATAACCCTAACAACGAAAAATATCGAAGACATCGCATTGATATGCTTCTCAGTCTCTTATATAAAGAGCGAGGGAAATTTTTAAAAAAAGATAAATATAATTATTTGTAAATGCAATTGTGGTCAATAGCGCATTGAGATAGACGTCATTAAGCAACACTAATATTAAATGACGACATATTTTTATTGCATCCAAAAATATTGTTTGAAGATCTCCAAAGAGATACCATTCATGGAATGTAGCTTGGATACAGTACCATAAGAATATATTGTATTTCCTGGAGTTGTCTACCTCCATAACAAGCTAGCCGGGAGTTCAACGTGGTGCAAGGTTTACTTCCATTTTGTTGAACAACCGTGACAATGATAAGCCAAACATAGCGCAAATATGCTTCTCCGTCTGGTACGAAATGAGAGAAACATAAAAAAGATAAAGATAAATACTTGTAACTGAAATTGTGGTCAAGAAAGTATTGAGACAAAACTCAGTCAAAAAAAAAAAAACACGAAATGTTCTATGATGAGATATTGTTCTTGCATCAAATAGATCGCCTGAAGATCATGAAACACAACTCGAGGGAGTTAATTTGCTTAGTGTTAAACTTCGAAAAGATCATAATTGCTTGAGTTGTCTTCTTCTATAACACACTAGCCGAGCTTAAACATCCTCCCGCTTTGTTGAATATCCGTGACAATGATAGGCCATCGAAGATATAGGGTAGTTAATTTTCTCGGAGAGAAGAATACAATACGCATATAATCATTTGCAAATGAAACTGTGATAAAGACAGTTTCGAGACAAACCTGAGTAAACTCCAGAAATGTTATATAACGACATAATTTTCCCGCATTATATTATCGTATGAAGGTTACAAAATGTCGCAAAAAATACAGTTAAAGGGATGTAAATTTTGCATAATCTTGAGTGTTAAAAAATTCCTGTTTGGGTGGACATGCATTTGTTAAATAGCCGTGACATTTATATGCCATCGAAGTTGTAGCGTCTATTCGGTTTCTTATAGAAAGAGATAATAAAAATAACAGAAAATATAAATATTCGTAATTGATTCTCATGTAATAGTACACTGCATGATAGATAAACAGCAGAAGAATTACCTCAACTGACATCTGTTAATACCTTGGTGGAGATAAAAAGACAAGAAAACGACTATTTTCTTGTTTGGATGTGGAGAAGGGAACCAAACTGGGATTAATTTGAGAAAGTTCACCAAGCCCCTGATATGCAAACGGTCGGTCCCTAACATATTCTTGTTCTGTGCAAGTAACTTCTTGTTTGAGGTTCTAGTCGATAAGAAGAGAAGTAGAACGTCCAGTGAATGGCGATCCTTTTTGTGTGACAGTGTACAGCCATTACAATTAATCAGGCAGTAGACACTCACCTTTGCATCTCCGTTACAGTCATTATCTGAGATAAAACAAAAATACCAGTAGGTTTCGTGTTGTCTGAAAGGTCAGATGAAAAGAAGATGAAAGTCTCAGATAAAATGCATGTCATCCTCAGGTAGTACAATAAGTTGTTATCATCTCTCGTATTTGCTTCTGTTCACCTTGACGTGGCTTACGGTTCATTAGGATCTCGTCCCATATAACTTACAGGAGTATAACACATCACCTGTCTTCATTATTTCCATAGTTCATTAAGTCAAAAGTAATACAGGCTATGAAACAAACAGCAATAATATCACTAACCTATATAATATATGTATAATAATTCGACGCTTTGCTTAAAATTAATGCTCACTTTGAAGAATATCTGTATTCTAAAACGCACGCATTTGATTTCAAAACACATGGAACATATACTCTGTAACAGCGCACAACACAGCTGTAAAGTAACTCGGAACAAATTGTTGACCATCTTTACCAGCACATCTGGATATCATGTTTCTAGTTTGTTTCCATATTTTAATTTTAAAATACAAAAACATGTGCAAATGTATTCAGGACATTTCAGAAATCTGGGCTTTACTTTGAATTACATACATGCTGCAGTAATTTAAACATTATTTTACCCTCAGAACCTATAGGCACAATTTGTAAAAGTACATTAAGTTGTTTATTTGCTTGCTTGTTTTCTTGTTTTCTGTCGGGGGGGGGGAGATTTATTTTTTTTTTATAAAAGGCAAAATATGTATAATTAGACGCCTGACATCCGACAGATGGGCCTGAATTCAGATTACATTCATGCTTCAACAGCATCATTCGCCTCAACAGGGTAGTAGCAGCAATAGTAGTAGTAGTAGCAGTAGAAATAGTAGAAAGTCAAGAGGGCTGTAGTATTAGCAGCAGTAGCAATAAGTCGGTATCAATTAAAATGATAATAATAGTCAGAGCATTAACTGGTGTTTGTGTTTTTGATGACGTAATAATATAAACAACTAGGACAGTGATGATGGTGATGATGAGCATTACGCTGAGCATGGTGGTGGTGGTAATTTGCAATATAAGATGAAGCAGATAACTGTAGTGTTGGCGAAGAGAACACATATCTTTAATCATTTGTTCATCCCATTCCTGGCATACAACCCTCGACCCCTCCATTGGCCTAAGTGGTTAGAGCGTCTGGCTCGGATGAGGGAGGTCGCGGGTTTGAAGACCCCGGTCGAGTCATACCAAAGACTTATAAAAATGGCATATAAGCTGCCTCGCTTGGCGCTAGGCATTAAGAAGTATGTGTTAGGACGTGTCGGCCTAGTGTTAGGACAATGTGACTGGGTGGGACATGATGCTACATGTCTGCGGCATGATGCTCCGGTGCTAGACATTACTGTAATCTGCCACATTGCAGACATCGAGCGACATGACTTAAAAATTGTTAAAGCTACGATACAAATCCAAATCACACACACACACACACATCCACACACACACACACACACACACACACACAAACATGTGCACATTCCTCACTTCCTAACCAGGTCACCTTACTCTATTCCTTACTGGGAAAGGTCAACAATCCGAATCCAACGTGTACAGTGCGAATTGCTGCAAGCCATATTTCAGTGTTAAAATATTCCACCCCAGAGAGTTGCGAAATATCATGCAGAAACTGACAGGCGCAAACACGCTTAGGCGAAATGAATACATACTGCTACTACTACTATTACTACTATTTACTGCTACTGTTAATACTACTACTACTACTACTACTAATAATAATAATAATAATAATAATAATAATAATAATAATAATAATAATAATAATAATAATAATAATGAAGAAGAAGAAGAAAAACAAGCAGAAGAATAACAACAACAACAGTGTCAACAGCAAAAATGAAAACGATATTATTATCATCATCGTTGTAGCAATACTCGTGGTCATAGTGATATGAGCAGCAGCAACAGAGGTAGTACTGGCAGTGGCAGTGATATATTACAACAAGGAGTAGTTGTTTTGTTCGTAGTGTCTCTTCTATAAGGACAGTGGTGACAATTGGAAACGGATTTATGGCAGCAACTGCATTGCATGCAGTCATCAATATTAACTGTAACGGAAATAGAACTCGTTCTTGTTGCAATTACGTTGCATGCAGTCATCAATATTAACCGTAACCTCAATAGAATGCGTTTCTGTTGCAATTACATTGCATGCAGTCATCAATAATTAACCCAAAAGGCAATCCAACGCGTATTTGTTGCAATTATATTGCACGCAGTCATCAATATTAACCGTAACGGCAATATAACGCGTTTTTCCTGCAATACATTGCATGCAGTCATCATTATTAACCATAAGGGTAATTGAACGCGTATTTGTTGTGATTACATTGCATGCAGTCTTCAGTATTGACTGTAACGATAATTGAATGAGTATTCGTAGCAACTATATTGAATCCAGTCATCAATGTTAACCCTAACGGCAATTGAACGCTCATTTGTTGCAATTACATTGCATGCAGTCATCAATAATGACTGTAATGGAAGGAAGAATATGGAAAGTTTGAAGACGAGAATGAATGATAGAAGGAAGCGGATGAGTAGAAGTTCTTTTCGGTTAACATATTGATAACGTTTACTTCGTGAAACGACGGTTTATTATCGCTATTTCAATTTAAAACAAAATGTTTCAATAGCTGTGTTGTACAAAATTCTTCATACGACACCTCCTTTTAAATGTGAATAGTACAAGCAGGAGAATAGAACAAGCTTTATCCTGTGACACAGCATGGACAGCACACACTGCCAAATAGCACACTATTTTAAAACTGCATACGTTTTTTTTTTTATGTAATCTCGGCAAATGACTGTATTGAAAATGCCCTTAGTTCCTGCTTTATTGCATGTTACCGTCAGCGATGGATCGTGTATTTCTTCAGACTCTAAATCAATCGTCATGGGGTATTATAATGGTTATCTCTATTTATTTCTGCTTTATCTCTCTTTATGTTAATATCTTCTTTATCTATCTCTCTTTATTTTAATTTCAGCTTTATATATTTCTCCTCTCAGTTAAAAAACAAAGCAAACAATATAAAATTAAAACAAGTCAAAAAATAAACAGGGACTCCGCATACAATCAGAATATCTGCGCACTTAGTTTGTTTGGGGTTTTCTTTCATTATTTGTATCGAATTTGTCATTAATATTTTGTTTCAATTCGTTTCGACAATAATACCGGTCATATGTGATTTGTATGTTGATTTAAAGTTTAATTTAATCACTTTATTTGTTCTTACGCATAGGAAATGCCCTAAAGATGAGAAGCTACTTCGAGTTTCCTTGGAATGGTTGAGGGACATAAATCTATCCTAACCATCCATATATTGTTTTTGAGTTATCTCTCTTTCACTGTGACATAATAGAACCGCAATGCATTAAATATGTATCGTATCCATATTTAAAAGATAAAGAAATGTTTATTATATGTATAACATAATGGATGCTTAATAAGTACTTCAGTAAAAAGGGTGTCTCTGCCAAAATCATATTTTGTATTAGGACGACAGCATGATAAACCCCCTTCAAGGCTTCCCCCTATGTTACTCTAAACAAAATACGAAAACAAATTTGTTGAGACAACAACGTCAATTTCATTACTGATTACCTATCAAGGACCTATCATTGAATCATCATCGTCGTCATACAAAATAGGTTTGGCTTAGATACGCCCCCTTATACTCTACTACAGCGGCTTTTACTTGAAATCGCTAGCGATTTATATTTATATTTTACATATTATTACTATTCCTAACAAGATGGGTTTTCCACATGTCAAATGTCTGACTGCTATTAATTCGCTATTAATAACTCGCTGGGATTTACACAAAAAAAATCGAAAATTGTATATTTCACTACACACGCTCTAAGGATGGTCTCGTATAAATTTTAGATCGTCAGATTTGACAGTGAAGGCTCTGACAATTTTTTTTACACAGCCAATTGCAGAGATATTTTTAGAGTCTCAGCTTCGCTATTATTTATCATCCTGAGGGAACAAGTACAGATTAATCTTAGCGCTGTTACGAGAGCCAGGTTCTAGCATTTTGATCAAATTTCCATGTAAGACTATTGATTTATCAACATAACACTTTTTCATTTCGTCATCGACAGTGATCATAATGTATTTATTCTGTGATATTGGATTGTAAAGCTTATCAACAGCATTAGAAAGTGAGTCAATAATCCAGGTAAGCTTACTTAAATAATCTGAATTTTCTGTGCGAACCAGAGACAATTTTATCTTATTTCTGTTTTTGAAATACGTTCTGTACTTTTCATTATCAAGCATAATTGTCATATGCATACCTCAGAAAAGAATTCTTTGCATCTTTAATGTGATATCTTCAACTGTAATGTCCTCCATTATTTTTCATATTTCACACAAACTTTACTGAGTATCGTGTTTCGTATTTCGCAACTCTGCCCGGTATCGTATCAACAAGCAAAACGTCTTTGACTCGTAGTTCCTATATCAGATATAACATTACAAACTTCCCACCACGCATATAAGCTCAAAGTTGATTTCGGATTTTATTATAAGTCGCTATTGCTATTTTACAAGAAGTATTTTGTTCTCGTATTTTGGCTCGATCTTTTATATTTATTGCTGATAATACAATACCTGCCACTGACACTCTCAACAATAATGAATTTAATGTTCCTCCTACTGAAATCATTCCACTAGTTGTTAATATCATGGGAATATAATTTAGCATACTTATTATTTTACTGTAATATCTCCTGGCCGGTCTGACACAGTAAAGCTTTTTATGGTAATATTTATAGTATTTGACGAGCTCATCCCTATCATTGTCTGACAGACTTGACGAAATATGATTGAAGTCGATGATTTCTTTTCTTATCATTATTAAACTGTTTCGGTAATTATTTCACTTGCCGTAGTAACAGTATTTTGCCTTATCGATCCGAGCACTAAATTTGTTATTGATAGGACCGGCAAGAAACTCTCTGTACTTATCATACACTTCAGATGAGATATCATCCTATCTGATATCTGTTAAAACTGATGATGAAAATGGAGGGTTAAAATTTGTCTTTCATTTCAGTAATATCATTGACTCTATCTCGATAAATATCTTCTTTCTCGTCGATATAAATAACAACATAACATAACTGTCCCAGCTTAAATTTTTTAAGTACTTGATGCTGCCTAATAATTGCATATGCTCTTGCAACACTTAAAAGACTGCGAATATCTGCTTGCTCTACGCTTATGGTGGGCAGGTTCAGGTATCAAGCAATCGGCTCTTTGAAGTTTTTGTATTTTGCTTCTGTCAGTAGCTTTCCAGCTTCTTTTGTTATAGTTTTTACGCAACTGTTATAGAACTATTATGTATTTCATACATTTTATCAATAATAGGTTTTACAGTTGTAATGTTTTCAAGCTCTTGATAAAATATGCATCGTTCGACATCATCATATAATTCAATCCTGTTCTCAATTTCTGCTTTTAGTGCAGCATTAATGTGATATACGTTATACTTTTCTTTATCGCCGGTGAGAGAGTTTATTGGAACTAGATATGTTGTTGTTAGCAAGTTAGTGTCAGTACTATTATCTACTATTTCCAGCAGCGTCTTTTTATCATAATAGTCCACACCGAGTACATGAAATACTAGACGTTTAGCAAATGTGTCCTTGAGCTTACGATTTTTAAGACACGTGTGTTTCCTTGTTTCAGCTATTTTGACAAGCTCGTCGTGAATCTTCCTTAGCAGCTCTTGCTCTGGTTTCTTACCATCATGAAATTTTGTTTCTATAAGGTTAAATTTATCGATCGTCAATACATTTTCTTGATTTAGCTCAAGCAGAGTATTTATCAAAACAAATTTCTACTTTTAACCGTCTTTCCTCGCACTCACTTACAGGACAGTATTTGCTAATTATATCAAAGTATCTGATTGCGTATCTCAGCGATGGGCCTCTCATCCCTGAAACTTTGTCAAAGTTATCGCTGTTCTCATTTAAACCGGGTGACTCAAAAGTTGTTTTTTTCATTCGAGCAATTATATTCACCACTCTTGCTTCTTCAACACGGTCTGGGTCTAGCTGATCAAAATCAGCTACCTCTATCTCCGTTTTCGGGTTTAGTATAAAATTAGAAAACTCTTTTGCGACTCTTATCGATGGAGGATCAATAGACATTATATATTACAATCACATTAAATCACAGAGTGCTAGCACGCCGGACCTATATTAGGTCCTCGAGTTTATATAGCTGTAACATCGACAAACCTGGGTAAGGACCTCTAGCGCTGACAACACAAATCCAAAAATACGAGTACATGTCTGCGGCTACTGCAGGATCAAGTGTAAATTGCCGACAAGTACTAAAATGACCACTTATTATATTATGCAGCGTAGTCAATGTGAATGATCATTTGATACTTCTAATCGAAAGTTATAAATACTTCCGAGATTAGCATTTAGTCGACCTCGTAGTTGAAATTTCCAAATCGCAACGGCTTCTCCACAATGCACTTTGATCCAAAAGTTACTTGTTTCTCCTTCTGTGACCCACTCTGACTCTTCAGATAGAGGACTGGTAAATGCAGCTCATAACTTGGATGATTCTCCCAGTAATGACTTGACGCTATTGCAACAAAACCCCAACGATTATTTCTTGCATGAGCGAGATGTGGAATGTAACCGACACTATTGTTAGCTCGTTCTGTACTACCACCAATCGCTTGTGATTGGGTAACATTATCCACGTACTGTTTATTCGCAAGATCAAATGCAGAAACAGGCACATACGTAGAAAACATTTTGTTGGCAGCCATATCAATCGCGCCTGTAAGTGTGCCTCCAGATTTTTTAAGATAATTGGCATCTGCGTTGTTGATTGTACTTATCGATGCTGCACTTATCTCAGCGTCAACATAGAATAAATTTGTAAGATCAAATGGGGCGACTGGATTATAAGTCGTTGTTATATTATTCGATCCAATGTCCTGCTTTCCCACCATATTATCACAGGATTTCATTACAAAGTTATCCTTGACAAACTTACAGAATCGTTACTGGTCAAAGTTGTTCTATCAAGTTTGAGTGTTATATATTAATTTCCCGTCCATATTTATGTTTTTTTCCATCGTCTCACCAGATATTGGCAACATGCTATTATCAACCGCACTAGGTTGTGCGTAACTTACCGCTTGTAAGATATTCATGTTAGTGGGGTGTGGGGTTATTCTGTCTCAAGATTTACATTTTTTAAAACTCATATCAACATTTCCGGTCATCTTTCCGAGCGTTGTTGTCAACTGGTTATTGCTGACCGCACTAAGTTGTGCAAAGCTTACAACCTGTGAGTTATCTGCGTCGATAGGTGGGGTGGATATGTTGTCTCAAGTTCTAGCACTCGCTGACCTGACATAATTAAGTTACCCGTCATCTTTTCACCTGACAACACTAACTTATCATTACTGACCGCATTAAGTTGTGCAAAACTTACTGCCTGTGAGTTATCTGCATTGGTTGGTGGATATGTTGTCTCAATCTCTAGCACTCGTTGACCTGACATACTTATGTTACCTGTCATCGTATCCCCAGATTTTTTTGGTATAATTTTTTTAATTTAGACCAGCCGTGGTGGTCGTAGTTGAAGCTGTTTTTTTCTGTTGAGCTTTCAATTAACGTACCCAATTTTGCGTAATAACTCATTCTTATTATTACTGCGAGATAAAATTTTGTGAATACCTGGTATAAAATGTGCATAATCAGCTTTGACACGGAGCGATTAATAAAACATTAACATAACCACGAACTACCTGACTGCCATTATCTGATAGTAGGACCAAATGGATCGGGTAAAACTAATATTCTGATAAATTTATTACTTGACGACTTCTTCAACTACGATCGAGTTTATATCTACACGATCAATCCACAGCAGGACAAATACGAACTGCTCAGTGAATACAACGAAAAACTTAAAAATGAACTTGGAGTAGGCGATGACATATTTATCATAAAACACCCTAAGATTTAATTCATATTTTTGCTGAGCTAGATTCTGACGAGCATACAATAATTGTCTTCGATGACATTACACTCAGCAATGCAGAGATGCATAAGGTAAAATCTTATTTTTCATTATCGCGCAACAGAAAACTTAATACAGTTTACCTAGCTCAAGGATTTTATAACGTGGATCGATTTATCAGGCGAATACAGGTTGTTTTATATTATTTCCTGGACTAGAGAATATCGACGTACAAAACATGGCACGAGAACATTGCTGAGGTGTATTAAAAGACAAATTTTCTGAACTCTATCATAACGCTACTAGTGATGGCAGACACAACTTTTTTGCTTGATAAAATAACACGAATCGTATGTTCAGATGTGCAATAGATAAGTTTGTGGACTGTAAAATTAAGCTAACGGTAAACATCTGAAGAATTAGTCTTAAGTCAAAATCTAAAATTAGTCTTACAAAAAAAAAAATGAAACAAAACAATGGACGCAAAACGAATAAAGGTTGTAAAGAAATTTGTTGCAACCAGAGCTGCATTCAAGAGGAAGGTTGAGCAGGAACGTCGAGGTCTACAGCAAACTGCAAAAGAAACTTCTTGACCTTTTAAACCAGTGATCGAGGCTGTACTTGATAAACAGCCAGATATTTCTGCGGAATAACTAGAAGAACTTAAAAGTTATCAGAGAAAGGACTACTTGGTGTAGTTGAAGAAGGTCATAAAAAACTGCAGCAAAAATTATTGAAAATATTGGAGATTCAGAAGAACTAAAAACGCTTGTTTCTGAGTCCTTGAGGCGACAGGAAGAGTTAGCAAGGTAATAAAAAGCTTTTGCTGATATTATGGTCACAAAGATGTCAAGCGAGGATCAAACTAGATTTTATAGAAAAGCTGCAAGAGAAGAAATATCACAAGAAGATTATAAAAATATTTGAGAGATCATATTCCTAAAAAACTACATGAAATTCATGAAGTTCGCGAATGGCCAGAACATAAATACAATAATTTTATTGAAACTCTGAAAAAAAATTGAAAATACAAGATTACAAGCTGAAAGAAATATTAACTAAGCAAAAACTGAAGAATGTTTAAAATCGTATAAGAAAATTCGTTCTAGATTCATTGCTGATGCTATCTTTTATACTAGAAAAGTTCCATACGAATGGACATTTTAGAAGCTATTTAATGACACTGACAAAGGGCGTGATAAACGTCTTCCTGAGGACATACCTCAAAAAAGAAGATCATAGAACTAAAATCTTTAACTCGACCGCTGAAATAGTTGATCGATTGATCCTATTAATAGCATCAAAGGAAGCCGGAAATACGAGCACAGAAATCGACAAGGAAATTGTTGAAATTTTAGATAATCTCTGATCAAACGGGTACCTAACATCGGACGAACATTATAGTTTACTTAGCGATTTAATTCGATAACCGCAAAGTACAAACTGCTAGCAGTTCAGTTTTATCTATCATAGAAATTAGGAATGTTATCAACTACATTACTGGTTGACTCATCTCAGACTATTACAGACAGGGCAAACTTCTCTGTTATTTATAATCCACCAATCGAGCTGGACTCAGGAATGCGATATGAAATAGGTTTAGTTTCCGCTACTACTTGTCACGTTATGGCACATATCAGAACTAACTTGAATGACTATTTCACATTTTAATCAATCCAGCCACCTAGCCGGGCTTAGATTTCGGTCAAGATACCCCAGGGCGCTTATAGCGTTACAGGTCTAAATAAAGCAATAAAGTTATTGATTACAACTAAAGCTGAATCTGTATCAGACAATTTTGAGCTCATTCCAAACTATAACACACTGCGTGCCAGAATCACTTTGAAAAACAATTTTCTTGATTTCAGAATGTGTCAGATTAAATTCTAAGCAATATCCAGAACGAGTGATCGAATGTAATTTTGACGTAGATACTGCAGCATTAGCTACCAGAGATGTATCTCGAGCTTACATGTACCTTATAGAAGCTATGCAAGAATATCAAGATTCTGATAGCGGATCTCAAATTTCAGTAGAACAATTTAGAACACTTTATCCGATATTTCACTTTGGTATCAGTAAGCATAGCGAACGAGCTTTTGGATCAAATTCTAACATTGAAGTTACATGAAAACTTGGACAGGCTCCAGGAGCTGTTAATTATTATGCTTATGCTAATTGTATCTGACAGATTCTTAACGATAGATTCAACCAAAGGTCGAATGGTTGTTCAAGTTTGAATGTTCTGCACTTTACAATTTTATCAGACAGGTGGTGGAATGCATTGATTTTCTAGCAAGATAATGACTACCAGGTGCTTTGTCTGCGAAGTGTTCTGCACTTTACAATGTTATCAGACAAGAGGTGGAATGTATTGATCCATTAACAAGCGGCTGAACGACTGAGGAAGATATTTTTATCAGACGAAAATAAAACAAGTCAAAATGAAATATATTAAGAAAGAAGTGAATTTATCGCCGGGACAAGTTAAGCACTAACACAAGCTATCATCAAACGTCATTTTCACTGAAGATAGATTTCAGAACAAGATCGCAGAGCGATCGACCACCATCAATAGTAATGCTGACACAAAGGTAAATCAATAAAATGCGACTGCGCAAGACATTTATTTTAAATTTATCAGAAGCGCAAGCTACTGTAATGTCTCGAAGTAAAGAAATCAGCGGTGGTTTTCTAGGACCTGCACTGACAATTATTGCAAAAGCGGTAATGCCCAAAATTACTGGCAGTACTCGGTACATTAGGGATAGCTGCTGCCTCAGGGGCCATATCCGGAGCAGCAAAAAAGCTGTGTCCGGTGACGGTATCAAACAGTTACTAATCTAACGATTTTGTCTAACGATAATAAATAAAACAATGCCCAAAACGCGAAATGATCAGAAATGAAAACAGCAAAGAAATGTAAAACAACTAAACAAAGATGAACCGGAAAGCGACCCAGGGTGGATTCATAGGTCCTTTTGCTAGCAGGAATAGCGGGAAGTCTACTTCCCAATCTGCGGGAGATAGGACTTGGGAGAGGATTAATGCTACCCGGTAACAGACTCTAAAAGCGCTCCCGTCGAGCAACTTTGAGATCTTAGATAAACTGAAAAATGTAAACGGATTTCAAAAGTAATTTATAAAGATGAGTTCGGGATTCAAATAATCCTAGACCTAGCGGTCCAATCACTTCGACCTGGAGAGCAAAGCTCTCTACCGACAAATCAAAGTTGTGTTATAAATATCCAAAATTTCAACGACAGATCTGGCACGCATTGGGTCCTAAACATGATAAATATAAAACTGATAAATATGGATGTTCAGATTTAATCATGATATATACATGTAGGTAAACAAAATCAAAATGGTTACCAAGGTGTTGTGCTCACTCAAATATATAGACAATTTGTTAGACGCAGTATCAAACTGTGACGTCTTGCTCACATAGCCAGCACATTGATGCATAGTTAATTAATCATTTAAATAAATCGTCATGCTCATTATCATGAACTAGTTGTTGTTGGAGATTTGTCTACGTCACTCAAATTTTCCAAAATGTGCTAACCTGCTGTGCTAGAGTGATAGGCATGACACCCTGCAGAATGCAAAAGTTCTTGACCCTCTCAATAGCTCTTTCTACATCTATTCTTAAATTTGCTATTCTTTTTGCTTCTTCAACCTGTTGCAGTAGTTAGGACAGAAATAAGGAAACCTTTATCAATCATAATTGTATCTCCATGTTCGCATTTTACCGATATCCCACTAGCCTGAGTGAGCTGTTTATCGCTGATACTTCCAGTCCACAAGTCTGATGCAAATGTTATTATACCAGAAGTACTAACACCTATTATTGTCCTGTAGGTCATATGCGATTTGTCATTTGAATACATCAGTGATTCGTTTGCAAGTGATTGAGGTGTCTCTGTGTATATTTCTGTACAGTCTATTATTGCTCGATAAGAAGGATACTTATTCTTGAATTTGTGAGGCATATACTTATTTACAAGTGCACGCGTTGGCCAGGAAATCAAAAAGCACAGTTTTTCACTCAGATATGATGTCCAACTGTTTGCAATGTCACTGCATGTAGTCTTTGAAATATGAAACCTTCCTGCCAAGTCCTGAGTTAGGTTATACAATGTCTGATAGTGTTTATTTTAGAAAGGTGGATTTTTTTTAGATTGGTTATTAAGGTAAATCTCTTGCGATTCATGTAAATTTTATGACAATTTTAGGTATAGTGGAGTGCAAGCTGCTACCAGTTCAAATTTATGTCAAAATATAAATATAAATCGCTAGCGATTTCAAGTAAAAACTGCGGTAGCTGAGTATAAAGGGGCGTATCTAACCCAACCCTATTCTGTATGACGACGATTATGATTCAATGATAGGTCCTAGATAGGTAATCAATAATGAAATAGACGCTGTTGCCTCAACAAAGTTGTTTTAGTATTTTGTTTATACTAACATGCAGGGGGGGGGGGGTCTTGGACGGGGTGGTGGTGGAAGTAATCATTCTGTCGTCCTAATATAAAACAGGATTTTGGCAGGGATACCCCCTTATACTCTACTATTTAAATATCAAAATCTCCTGGTGATGATTATAGGTTTATTCTCTGAAAAGATATTAAATAAAGCCATAACCACCTGCAGGGAACTGTTCCTACACATTAAACTATAGGTGATGATATTTACTGATCTTCAAAAGGCTAAGATTTCAAAGGTCTTTCTAGAAATAAAAGACGAGAACTCTAAACGAAAAAAAGAAAACAAGTCTTGTAGGTACGAATGAATTTAGGTGTGTATATTATAATATGCTGTCACCGTTTCTGTACATTCGTAGTTACTGATTTCGTTCCATACATGGATTGTACTAACGTGGTTAAGATGTTGGCATACACTAGTATTCTAGTTTGCAAGGAAGTCTTTTCGCTGTTTTAATGGCACTATTTAACACATTAGCGATCCACCGCAGGGGAACAATGGCTGCGTGACTTTCTCAAGGATACATCAACGCAGTCAACCTAGATTGGCCTGGGCGGGAACATAGCGTGCCTATATTTAAAAGAAAGAACCATTACTTCATTGAATGTTCCTGGTATATGTTCATCATCACTTTATTCTCTCTCTCTCTCTCTATCTCTCTCTCTCTCTCTCTCTCTCTCTCGCTCTCGCTCTTTCTCTCTCTCAAATTGCGTTTTGAGGATGCCGAGTAAAGGATTTCTATCCAGGAACGGTCTGAGGGAGACAACTCAAAATAATGTCCACCATTCAGGTAAAAGTATAAATAAGTATTCCGTATATAGTTTCAACAGTCACGCCAGCTTCTACTCGTTTTTGCAGTTACTCGTTAGTCTGACAATATATTTGTAGGCATATTATTTAGCAAATAAATATAAAACGAAAAAATAGGAGTTGGGTAATTCATCAAATTTGTTTCAACGTCAGGCTCTCGTCCTCGAAAAAATATAAACCTCACTGGTTTAAACCAATAGTCAAATTACAAACCTACGTACTTAACTATATCCGTGTATCCAAACATGAAAATGAAAAGCGGATAAACATTAAGCTGTATATATATATATATATATATATATATATATATATATATATATATATATGTGTGTGTGTGTGTGTGTGTGTGTGTGTGTGTGTGTGTGTGTGTGTTCTTATTCTCCATTTTTCCAATCTATGAGAATAATTTAGAAGTCTTTATGTATCAAGAGAACGTAATAATACACTTTCGAGCTTAATTTTTAGAAATTACAAGGGAAGCAACTCTTTCATAACTGCTGTTAAGGAATCGATTTATATTGAATTACCTCCCTTTGACCTTTCATTAAGAGAGTCTATCTTTGATTAAAGGTCTACTAGTGTCTAATACACATTATACACCTCTCCCTCGATAACTCGCGCACATAGGGGTCCACAAACACAGACCGCACTATAAGTGAGGGCGCGAGTTACCGAGGGACCTCCAAAAACCCGCTAGACATCCAGAAAACCGCGTGGTTGGGGTTGGGGGGAAGGAGAACTGGGCTGTTTAATGGCTCAATCCTCGTTGTATGATCGAGTTGAGAAAAATCGTCAATAATGCGCTTTTTCTGATGAAGTTGTTCGTTATTATCTATATATCACATTTAATTTCAAAATGTCCAAGATCTGAAAGATCGATAACATGATTGCAACTGGTTTCAACAACCAAACACGGTATGCGAAAACATTTGTGCATTACATTACGGCTTTTTGTTTTGTTGATTAGTCTGGTTCCCGGAGGGTTGTGTAATAGTATTTCACGAAATTAGGAGAGTACGAAGCAGGGACTCAGACTAACTGTTGATACTCTACCAAACAAGATTCCGTTTTATCAAAAAGACGTAACATTTATTTCGTCAGACAATCGTCGAAACTCGATTTTTGTATTTTTCAGTTAGTAAAGTATTCATGCCGTGATTTCATTGCAAAAGTAATAGTGAAACTTCTTATTATGCTTGAGGATATCTCTAGGTGCGAATTCAAGAATTCTCTGAAACTCGTTTTTCCCACAACGGTACGTATCTGTGAAACAAAGCTCATTATTTTACGAAGTACTCATTTCGCTTGGCTGTCTTGCTATCTTTAATCAAATTTATGATCGAGTAGATAATTTTTAAGGTAGTTTAATTAGATATGTACACAATAAAATGTATCACAGTGTTCGAATGATCAACTGAAATGAGTTACCAGACATACGACTGGTGCCGCTGGTTCTTAAGCATATAGGATTTGTATACCTTTTGACTTTTTTCAATTCCACTTGCTTGATTTGATTCAGAAGACGTAATTACCATGATAATAGAAAAGGAGGCCCTCTTTTTAGTTAGTGCAACAATACAACAGATGTTTCCACTAGTCCGATATCAAAGCACGGTGGGCACTTAATTAGGTTCTCAGCGAAACGCTCGCGGACATAGCTGTTACAGTAGATTTACACATTTTACGTTTAATTACAAGAGGACACGTTCCATTTATGATGCTTACACTTAAAAGGAACTAAAAGATAGAACTAGAACACAAATTTCAATTGATAAAAAAATGTATTTAATTGGTATTTATTTATTAAGGTACTGCCTCCACTTGGCGTAAGTGACATTTTCATTGATCGAAATGTCCTTGAATATTGTTAATTGCGGTTTGCTAAGAATGTCGTTTGAAAAGAAAATGTAACAAATTATATGACTTCTTATCAAAAGTCGTTATTTCATAATGTTGACTATATTTCCAGAAAATTAAGACTATTTGAGCATACATCGATGTTTTACGGAAAACGCTCCGGAAATATTTATACACTTCCGGTGAAAAGTCGGATTTCCGGATGTGACACACTGGATGGAAGTCTCTCAAGTTGAGCGTATGTGATGATAATGGCTGATAGTGACGACTCTAGCGAATTTATGGCAAATGTGTCATGCTCATCTTCGTCATTTGAGGAAGGCGAACCTCTTGCAGATGGCCAACTTCATGAATCTGAAGAAGATTCTGCTCGCCACGAAGTGAGGCCGTATCAATTTCAGTCCGGACGAGTCGAGGATGAAGGCCTTGAAGAGAACATAGCACATGATAAAGCTGAGCAGTGCTTGGGCTCTACATTCTGATAATTACTATTATCATTATTGCAGTTATTACTAATCATTACTAAGGTTTTTATTCTTTCATTGATGGTATTTAAATTTCATAATGAAAAGAGAAGTAAACGAATTTGAACAAATGCTTGTTGGATTTCTTCAGAGAAGATTTTTATTTAGGCTGGGTTCATCAGTAACTAATGGTGTTACATTTTAACACTTAAGACACTGGCTGTGAGAGGTGTAGATATAAATGCTTTATTAATTTTATGACTCAAGTTTGTTCTGTTAAACCACAATGAAATGCAGACCCTGAATGTACCTTTTAATCCAACTAATGGGTATAAATTTCTTCTATCCCCCATGGATAGATGCTTAGCCAGCATATTTTGCCATGTCGGTTAAGATACACAGTACTAATGGCAAATAATGCATAAAGGTTTATGGGGAAACTAATAATGAGAATAATATAATCCATTTCTGATAAAATGTGCATTTCAGTACTGTGGTACAAAAGGTATAACAAAATCTGACCACTTATCACATATACATATGTGTTGCACTTTGAAATGCAAGAGCTACAAGTTTGCTGTCTAAGACAATAATTATGATACAGAGTATTTACCTCGTATATTGATTTATTCAGGTGCACGTGTGGAAATTGCAGCAGTAAAGAAACAGTTGAAGAGTGTTGATGCTATGAAAAGATCAGTGTGATTTTGGATAAGACCGAGGAGCTCAATCTGGATTGTATCATCAATCATCCTGGATTTCAGGCAGTTTTCTTGGATGAATATGTCCTGGAATCAACATACTATTCCTACAGACAGCAGTATGGAAATCGCGAGGAAATTCTGCCAGAGTACGTAAACAATTAAAGGCAAAATGTTCTCACAATAGTTATGGAGCTAATACCGGGTCCCTTTTGGGAAACGTGATTGCTGTATCCACATAAATATTAAACAAAGTCACTCATAAATTCATGAAATCCCTCCTTGATTGAGAAAATGTGACATTTTTTTATGTGGTGTTTTCACCCAAACCTTTCAAGAATAAACCCTGCTAGCATCATTTGTCTGTTGCACTGGAAATTATCATGAAAAAATCTATAACTTCAATCGAACAATAATTTAATTTCTTGAACAGACTCTGCACTACGACATTTTAAACATATTGTTG
Source organism: Megalonaias nervosa (assembly GCA_016617855.1). Lineage (NCBI taxonomy): Eukaryota > Metazoa > Mollusca > Bivalvia > Unionida > Unionidae > Megalonaias > Megalonaias nervosa. Next base: position 11,555 of record JAECUM010005049.1, on the reverse strand, counting down.
TCTGTTCCTAATCTCTTTAGATTCATGTCGCTTCCTACCATTGGTCGTAGTAAAATCTAAGTTAAAACCAGAATAGGTGACACAATATAACTTTATTCAAGTCTAAAATATGTTGCATATTCTATTTTCAGTCGTAATATATACACTGCATACAGGCAGCTGGTAACATGGTGCTGGGGATATCTTGGCCGTGAAATCCGAGTTGCTTTGCCATCATGTGCAGTAGATGCAAACAGGAAGAAGTTCCCAAGTGAAGGTGGTAATTACACAGGTTTCAAACACTTGTAGTTATCTTGCAAATCGTGATGTCAGAGCCTGGACAGCCATCGACTTCTCTGGCCTCAGGGATTGGCTGCATAGAGATGGTGGTAACTATCAACTGACTGGTTTCCTGACCATCTCCTCCAGTGCTGCCATCAACTCTTCAACATATTCTGAAAGAAGAACTTTTTCCCACCATAATTTAAGAAAGAAGAATTGCATCCGCTGCCTATATTCACGCTGACAATTTTTATAACACAAATTTGTAAATAGGAATAAAAGTTAAAATGGTATTCATTTTAACAAACATAATAGTATTTGAATGTTTACTTGTTTCGTTACATTTTATGATTTTGAATATGTGCTACAAACATAAATCTGCACCGACTTTATTTCGATTAAAATCCAGGACTTTGTTTTGATTAAAATAAATTAAATCAAGCAGCTTTGCCATCATTTTGAGTGTATGGGATCAGATGGAACTTCCCAAAGAAAGTGATAGATACACTCATTTCAAGGACTTGTACTTTACTTGCAAATGGGATGAGTAAGACTGGACAGCATTTGACTTGTTTGGCCTTTGGAATAGGCTGCATAGAGATGGCGTTAACTGTCAACAGACTCCGGCTTCTTGACGATATCCTCCAGTACTGCCATCAACTCTTCAACATAATCTGAAAGAAGGAATCCTTCACCGTAATTTAAGAAGCTCACAAGAATTACCCCCACTTCCTATATCCCCACACATAATTTACTAAAAATAATTAAGAGAATTGGAAACAAAATTTAAATAGTATTCATTTTAACATAAATATACATTGTAGTAGAATGAATAATAATTTTGTCATGATGTATGATTCTGAATATGTGCTACAAAAATGAATCCGCATCGAATTTGTTTTGGTTAAGATCCATGAAATCTGATTTGCTTTGCCATCCTGTACAGCAGACACAATTAGGTAGAATTTTCCAACTGAAATAGTAACTGCACAGGTTTCAAGGCCTTGTACTTATCTTGCGAATCGGGATTTGTGAGCCTGATCAGCAATCGACTTGTCTGGCCTCTGGAATTCACTGCATAGAGGTGGCGATAACTGTCTATCAACAGACTCTGGCTTCTTGACCATTTTCTCTAGCGCTGCCATCAGCTCTTCAACATATTCTGAAAGAAGAATTTTTTCGCTATCAATTTAATAAACTCAGAAGAATTTCATCCACTGCCTATATGCAAACTGATAATTTACCAAAAATAATTAATGAAACTAGAATGAAGATTTAAATAGTATTCATTTAACATACATATAAATCGTAGTTCAGTGAATCATTATTTGGTCACAATATATGATTTTAAATGTGCTACAAACATAAATCTGCATAATGTGACGTATTATATATGGGTACATACTGTATGTGCAGTCTTCCTTGACTTCTTCTACAATGTACTCTCCTTTTTTTGTACTTCGGAAATGAAATTTGGTATCGTCTGGTTCCAGAGCTCGTCACTGCCTCTGTTCTGTTGGCATTTTCATTGAAATGGAGTGCCGGTAAGTGCAGTCTAATGTTAAGAAGAATAAAGTCCTTAAAATAGCAAAATAATGCAGTTTTTGTATTCCAACATTATGTGGTGCTTTCTATATGAAATAGAAGACGAAAGTCTGTGTTTGAAAAGTTCAAAGCAGTTTATGGCTTTTGCTTGTGAATATATTTTACGGAAGCAATTGTAGAGGATATTAAACATTTCATCAAACTTTTTTTATGAATAGTTGCAAACAATGAAATTAGTTATTGTTAAGATGAATTTTCGTAGGTTGTACACAATTTACTTGTTTCTCATTCCCCAATACGAAAAAGCCAATATTGTTTGGAGCAAAATGGTTAACAATACTATGGAATGCTTCTACATTAGATGTCTGGTGGAAGGGTGATAACTTTGGATGTCTTTCGCCAGTTTCTTACCCACTACAATTTCTTCAGTCTTCACACAAGCCTTGATACCTAAACAGAGATTAATACTATGTTGTAGTTTGATCATTCATAACAAAACAACACCAATTTGTAAACGTTTTGAATTTAGCAGGAAATTAAAAAGGATTCCTAAAAAAATCTACTAATTAAGCTTTTTCTTAAAAGTACAGAACATGTGTTTGAATTATGAGAATCTTTACAGTTTACTAAAGAGATGACTTGTGTGAGCTCTTCAAGAACAAACATATCCTTTAAATGTTATTGTAGATTATCAAGTTTAATATGAAATGTAATTCTTACCAGATTGTAACCATTTGTGACATGCATTGTCATCAGGTAGACAGTCATGCAGGCAGCTTGAAAAAAGACTATTCTGTTCTGGACATGATTAGCTACAGAATGCCACTTGGCAACACTTAAGTCACCATTTCCAGGTTCGGTTGAAGCTGCATACCAGTACAGGTGATTTGAAATACTCCGAATTCATTTCCTCACGTCCTCACATTGCCTTTCTCTGGCAATGTGTTCTAGTTTCTTCTTCACACCTGGAAAAAGATTCAAGATAGTTATTTTCTCCCTTTCTTGTATTCCTAGTGATATGTTCACTTCCCAACTTAAGTTATTTAACTTCAAGCATACACTGATTTTATTACCATATGTGCTTGTATACGAGTTCCATCAAATGCTATCATTCAGTGTCGTAAAAATTAGAATACATACATACATACATACATACATACATACATACATACATACATGCATACATACATACATACGTACATACATACATACGTACATACATACACACATACATACATACATACATACATACATACATACATACATACATACATGCATACATACATACATACATACATACATACATACATACATATATACATACATACATGCATACATACATACATACATACATACATACATACATACATATATACATACATACATGCATACATACATACATACATACCTTTTGCAACATGCCACACATCAAAATAGTGTGTGCCGGTCATATTCTCTCTGATCCATTTCTCTATCTGGACATGCCTGTCTGTAAAAATTGTGTCCACCTCCACACCATGGTTCTGTAGTTTCCTGATGGCTAAAAAAATGTCCCTCTTTCTCCATGTGATAGCTGCTCTTCACTTCATTGCTCTAAAACAAAAATCTTGAGCATATAACACTCTATTTCTTATAATGTCATTTATGCATAGCTTAAATGTATTTACCAAATGTTTTGCTCATTTTAGTGCATGAGTAACATGTATGAATGCTTTCAAGTACAAACAAATTTGTACTGTGCAAAATTGAAATATTTATCGGAATATTCTGTTACATAAATATTTGAATTTCTGTCTGGTAAAGAAGTACACAAATCACCTGTACCAGCTCAATATTCAGGACTTGACACAAATTAACCTCTAGCACACTATAGGCTCCAAACTTTGCACTGTGGTCTGGACTATCATATCAACCAATAGCAATTGGTTGACGAAGACTCTTTAACTCTCCAAAGACCCTACCCTGATGCGCCTTCCATACGTTATCGATAGTAGGTGTGAGTAGCACTCGCTCGTGGGTCATGAATGTGGATAGGCGCATCACTGGGATACACATGTGTTGCATAACCCGAAGAACATTTGTTGGAGTTGCACCCAAAGAAAGGAATGGCTTCTGACTAGATAATGCTACCGGCTTGCATGTCTCCAAGGTAGGGCTGGCTGTTCCAAGTGTATGACTTGTTGCACAGGTGGAACTCCTGTGTAACTGTAATTAAAGTGCCAAATGTGTGGGTCACTGTCCCTTTAGCTGGTCCATGGCAGAATAATGACAACAGCTGTTCCTCAAACACAACAAACTTTCTCTCAGACATAAGGTTGGTAGATGGTTGTTCTGAACTGGAAAGAAAATTAAAATTCAACAGGGTCAAGGTTTTAGAACTTGAGCAACAAAGATATTGTTAAGCATCCAGGAAATGTATTATTTAGTAATTGTTAGGTAGTGCTGAAAACCAGTTTAATATGTAGATAAACTTATTGAATTGTATATTCGATAAATAGTATTATTAAGAATTTGATAGCACCATCAAATCAGCAATGATTTCATACTTACTGAAGTCATGCAATTTACATTACCCTTCTCCAGAGGTATTTGAGTTGAAGCTGGAATCCATAGGGTCACTCTCATCTGGTTTGTAGCTTGAATCATCGGACTCCCTTATCATGGAACACTCATCATCAATATCATGAACATCAGTATCAGGGTTTGCGTCCGGTTCAAAACTGTCTATTTTGTTCTCCATTTCACTCTCTGTGGGGATGTCTAAAGAACATTGAATGCCTTTGCACCTCCTCTGTACGTGCCGGACATTTACCTGACAACCTGTGAAATGTGAAATATCATACTTGTGTATACTGATCATCGTGGTTTTTACACAGATGAGTAATTCTCATGAACATGCTTATGAATAACAGTGTAGTATTGCTCAATAACAAAAAGTGGACAAGTGCATGTTATACTGAGACAATTGCTTACACGATCATACTGAACCTAGTTAATAAATTGTTCCCTGTGTCATTTGCTTGTTAATTTCTAATGGTGAGATTATAACATTGAGTCATTTTACATCATTGAATTGCAACAGTACATATGCACAGCAGGGATGAAAGATATTCCTAAACTTGATGAGTTGACATATCTCGTAGTAGAGTGTGCATTCATTCATGAAACTAGTTATATATGTATTATTATTGCCAAAATCAATTTGTTTTCCTCTCACTAATGCTTGAATTCTGTTGGATCTCTTAGGTATCCTGTCAGTCTGACATTCAACAGCAATACTGCACGAGCATGTGTCTAGTCCCTGAAACAAAAACAATACATGAAAAATGTGTTTGGCAAATTCTAGTGAATACCTTTGCATTAAATAAGGTGGTCATACTTTAAGTTTTATGTATGTTTGAACAATAAATGACAAATGCGTCAAACCTCTTTCGTTACTTATAGAAACGATGGCTGATCATAATGTGTGACATATGACCAACACATTGCCGAGCTTTTCCGCAATAAATAATGACATATCTGTATTGATTTACTCGTATGCTCTCATATATGAAGCCATATACTATCGTATGAAGCTATACCAACCATTTGAACATTGGACATGCATTTAAAGTTCTCGTGGACATCAATATGCATACCAGGATATGTCACACCATTTACTGTTGACTGTGTGATTGGTGTCTTTTGGGTTATCTCTTGTACATTATCTTCTGGATATTGGTTCTGAAAAATCTCTTTCAACACCTAACAAAAAGATATCAATAAATCGAGCAGCATTAGAAGTTAACATCATAAACAATATTAAAGGCTAAATTCTTTGTATACTACCTCCTATGATTCTGCACACAATGTGAATAATAATAATAATAATAATAATAATAATAATAATAATAATAATATACTTTCCATATTGAACAATCATTAATATTCTCATTTGTAATCAATGGGTTGTGGGACTGAATCCAACCTAGACCAGGATCCACTGACACAATAGTGTATATCTAAGCAAGAAAGGTAATTTATTCCCAGAACTGCAAAACTTATTAGTCTTTACAATTAAACACAATCAATATAGCAACTATTCACACCATTTAAGCATGAGAAAAAAACTTGTGATATATCATTATTATTATTGTTGAAAACAGCAACAGACAGGAAACAAGCTACGGCATCCACAAGACTTTTTCCTAGGGTGAGGTCCAAACAATGCGGAGGGTTGGGTGGCAAGATATATATATATATATATATATATATATATATATATATATATATATATATATATATATACCTTTGATTTAGGCTTTGCACCATTGCATACACGCACATACACACACAGATCATGATAAAGTAGGTTTCATATTTTTTGGGGGGTGTAATGGTGGATCTATTACAATTTGCAAACACCCTCCCACTAAAACCACCCTCTCCCATTAATCGCTCGTAAGCTAGGTATATTTGTAGCAAGAGTGAAGGGTTGACAACAAATACTATAGCATGCTAAAATCGATACACTTTTTACCCTTGCTCGCTCTCGCTTTCGAAAAACTCCTCTCGGGCATTGTATTGTTAGGCCTGCCGTAACCCTTGCCTTTTGTTCATCAAGTATGCATGTACTCTGGGTTATCTGGTGAGAAAACACACTTGGAACTGCATTTGGCAGGAGTCGTCTAATGGTCTTAACCCCAAATGACTCTTTTATTTTATAGGCGGGATCGAAATCGTCTTCTCTGAAGTGGTCACTATAGACAACTTGACTATCTCGCCTGTCACTAGTCGGTTCAATCCAGTCTTTTCTTGTCGTTTGTATCTGCTTAATCCATTGTTTCCTTGAAACAGAATTAGTAGGAAATGAGTGTAAACTAACTCCTTCTTGTGTTGTATTGCTACAACCTCCAACAATACACTTTTTTACCATTTTGTTTCACACACGGCTCCACTTGTTGAACGTAACTACAATGGAGATTGGAAAGCTGCGTCACTTCCGCTTTGCCTCATGTAAATTACCGAGCGCGAAATCAGCAAGGAGAGTTTTGCCTCCAACGATAAAAAATCGATGTCCTGTAGTCATTATTTTCATTAATCATGAGGTATATGACATAATTCCTATAGAAATCGCTTTGTGAAGGTTAAATGTTTATAATGTAAACGAAAGTCGTGTGAGTACACTAGTAGACCTTTATGGCAGAGTGAATATAATTATTCATAATTGTTTTGATGGAAATGGCGAGTGCTCTTCAGCTGACAGAATGTAAAATTAGCACTTATAGTTATTCGGTCTCAGTCACCAAATATTCTCTTACTTCGTTAAAATGCATCTTTTCTCCAGACAAGGCCACATAACATATCGTTTGTTTTGTACGAATGTGTTCCACACATTGTTAGCAAATTTGGATAATCTTGATTTATCAGAACTAGTATCTAATAAACTTGGTTTCATTCATGTTGCTATTGTTGTTGTTGTTGTTGTTGTTGTTTTGGTTTTAGCGCCATTTCTGAGCGCATGAACCGCAGTAAGAATCACGGACCCACGGGAAGCTACTTGCAACTTTCTCACATACCCACATTAACCGAGCCCTAGACTCAAACCCACGCGGAAAGAGGTGAGATGGTTGTGATCGGTAAAGGTGAGCGCTCTATACCACTCTGCCAGTCTGGGACCGAGATCTCATTAAAATGCACATAAATAATGGAAATATTAAATGAAATGTATTATGTAATAATGCAAATAACTTATCTGCATTCTTTCTCATGCAATTTATTGTTTCATTTAGAAGACTATATATCTTTTGCTTTTATTGAATTAATTTCCGTTTCATTTTAATCTCTGCATGTTCACCGCATTATGATCATTGGTTATTCTCAGTTTTTCCAAAAGGAAAATATAATTTGTATTTAGAATCAAGCTGTCCGCTTTCTTTCCAGATCGCTTTCCACATAAATAGTCTCATTCCTGAGACCATCTATTCTTAACCTATATTGCCTGATCATCAGTGCATTTTCTATGAAGCAATATGTCTGTCTGCATGGAAACTAAGTTCGTTTAGCAACTTTTATTTACTACTTTGCCATCAAACCGACAATTGTTTCAGGTGTTTCAATTATTGAATTTTTGTCAGAGATATTTCATACAATAATGTCCGACCGACAAGAAACTTGTCGTGCCATTCCTATAGCACCGAGATCGTCGTTTCATATTTGGTAAGTCTTGAAGGCAAATTCTACACATAGTTGGCTGTAGCAAAGCTAGGAAATGGATGCATTGTGCTTTTTCAAAGGATAAATCGATGCTGGCAACCCTTGCTGGCCTATGTTGTCATCTAACCAGCGATGTTTGTATTATGATTCCGACAATCTACTAACTGTTATACTACGGATCACGCCATATCATGGCCAATCTCTGTTAGCACAAGTAATCAAATGATGCTGGGACAAAATCCTACACTGGCTGTCCTAAACTCACAAAGACGTGCAACGCCGCTTGCAAATTTCATTTCTTTGAGTGCGACAAAAATTAGCTTTTAATTCATAATCTTCTAAAAGGTTCCAGACATCTTCAGTTACTGGCACAAAACTATTGTATTCTTACTTCGATTGTTTCGTCATAATTATCGTTGCTAAACAACCAACAAAAAAACAAACAAAACAATCAGTAACAATAGTTCACATACATGATAAGTGGTCCTTAACTTTTTTCCGTTCAATTTTGTTCACTTCTGCACACATGATTTCATTTTTGGTGATTAGACATATCGTACTCAACTTATGTACCCTTTAGAAACTGCAGTCTCTGATAGAATTATCTCAGCGATAAATCAAGAATATCTTAAGAGAGCAAAGGTCGTACATGTAAGTGACCTATTCATTTCCAAGATAAATTTATCTAATTTTAACGTGTATAAAACCATAAAAAGTGTTCAACTTTCACGCAGAAATATAATAGTTGCAGCTCGAACAATTCAAATGGCTTAACAAGTGATGAAAAACTAAACTCTGATTGTGGAACCAACGGTCGCCGAAATAAATAATTTAAGTTGCTATAGAATGCCTGTTATAATGTATCTGAAATCTTTAACTCTGACCCCACCCCAATACGGACCGCATTTCTTCCATAATCTAATTGGTGTTTTGAAGGTTTGACTGTATATTATTAAAGCGATTGTGACTTCAAATATGAGAATTATTTATACTGGGTAAGGGTTGGAATTTGATTTCAGGTGAGTTATATGTTTACATAATGGGAAGCAAAGATTATCCACTCACCGTTTGTAGGTCCATTTGGATGGCTGTTTGTTTGTCATACTTCGCTATTGCTTCCACTTCTGCCCTTCCCCTTTGTCCTCCCAAAGCCCACAACCCTCACACACACAAACAGCCAAAAAATAAGTAAATAACCAGAATAATAAGTACAATAACCGTTTCCATCAAATTATAATTGTTATCTTGCACTGACCTTGATATGAGATCCGTTATATTCGTATGGATAACAGCAGTCAATGATGGTGAAATTTTCTATCGCATCGCTATAATTCCCACGAACCAGGGCTGCCATCTGATGTCCAACGGAAACAAAATATGAATTTCCTTCACATATCACAAATTTTAAAAAGTGAGAATCGGATAATTGCAATGCTAAATAATATAAGGAAAAGATCCTCAGCCAACGTGATTTAATATATTATTTTTTCATCATATCGGTTGTTTAGTAAACTCAGAATTTCCATTCTAGTGCCTTTCACGTCCCATCCATAACATATTATTCTGTTTAAGGCACGCTATTAAACTTATTGACTGAAATGCTTATATCTTGCTGTCAGTCTTTGCAAATTATTAAATGCCGACTCATTTGTTTATGTGTAGAAATGGTAATGTATATTAACGCTCAATAAGCTAGCCTGCAAAAATAATAAAAATGACGTAGCCTGTATACCTTAATTTCATGCAAGTATCATAACTTTAAGCACGTATATAATACGCATGCGAAGACCCCCCGTGGGAAGAATGTTTACAAGTGCGAATGCATTTTCATTAATCTTTCGAGTTCTCATAATCTTTGGCGTCGAAATATTCTTGCAATTCCTAAATTACTTTAGTTATAAAGAAATATTATTAAACTCCACTTAGATGGATTTTGGTAATTGCAATTAAATCGTCATGATCACTTGTTTTCCAGTTAGCAATTATTTTTCCATAGCCTTGCCATAGTCTGGAAAGTTGTATTTGTTGTTTATTTTTCAACCAATCAAAAAGAATCGACCTCCTGTCAAATGTATATTTGTGGGGCATTTTTTGTCTTGACCTTTAAAGTGTGTTTATTTACCGTTTGACAGAAAATGGACTTTAGGCCTCTATGTTTGCCTGGACAATAAATGTGTGGAACATAACTCTGATAGCTATAACAATTTCCATCTCACGATTATACTTTCATTTTAATATCTTTTCAGATTATAAAAATATAAATCATGTATGTTATGTAGTTATATTATTCGCTCAAAGCAACTTTTGTCACATGGGACCTTCAAGGAGCGATAACTAAAATTAACTCAGATTAAAGCTCCTCTCCAGTGCACAGAATGAACGTTTGCCAGCGCTTAACTAAATGTCTACGTGGCTTTCTGTTTAAGGAACAAACTTATTCCAAGTATGTGATATTGCCATTCTGTTTATAAACATATATTCCAGTAAAATTAGGAAATGCATAAGACGTACCCATTATAAACATTATAATTGAATTCACACAACAAATCAGACCTCCGTCATCTGATTCGTTATTGTTTCCTGACGTGCAACGTTTTGAGATTCCAACGTATCGAAGCTGCTAAATGGAAATGAAGCGTTCATCAATTCAAGACAAAGGTAAAATAATTTCCCACCGGGTGATTAAGACTTTTACAAATATTGAAGGTAAAGATGTAACAAATACCTCTTTCCCCCAACCCTCCATTCTCTCTCTCTCTCTCTCTCTCTCTCTCTCTCTCTCTCTCTCTCTCTCTCTCTCTCTCTCTCTTGTATAGATACAATAAAATGTACATCTACGTTCTGTCCCCTCATTGAAAGGAAAAGAACTCAAAATTGGTTGTGCAACGGTAAACCGGTATAGCGGGTATATTGCGGTTTACTGGTCTGGCAATACATACCGCAATACGATTTTCCGTGTCATCGGAGAGAGTCTTTAGTACAGCATGAAACATTGATATCGCCCTGATTGCTGCTTTGAGTTGAGAGGTTGTCCTATATGTTAATTTTTCTCACTAAATATATGCACTGACATTTTTAGCCTCTTGCCGAACAATTATATATGGCAGTTCAAATGTGTTGACACATTCGAAAAACACAGAGTAGAAATGGAGGTTAGGTCTTTATTGCTGATAATTTGGCTGCTTTGAGGTGTTTGTAGACTTGTTTCATTTTGATATTATTTGTATATCTTCAACTTACTAACATTTGAAGCCTTACAAGGAAATATCACTAAGAGATATTGTTTTTTTCAAGTAGTATATGTTATAGTGATTATTTTATTGATTTGATTAAGTGTTACTGTATTATAATACATATTGCAGTATGGGTTTGTTATATCGCAGTATGTTGCAATACGGTATGAGATTTGAAAGCATAACATATTGTCGCTAAATAGGCACAAAGGAAAAGCGATTTCGTTTAAAATCTTCAAACATTAGTTTGCTTCGTTTTACAGAAACCATAATCATTCAACCATTATGAATGACACTGCTTTAAGTGTAATTAATATATCC